>CAUYPK010153444.1:0-13306 GCA_963574355.1 Loris lydekkerianus | reverse complement strand
GGGGGTGGAAGGAGGGGAATTGGTGAGAATACACTTGTGGTGCATCTTACAATGGTATATGTGAAACTTAGTAAATGTAGAATGTAAATGTCTCAACACAGTGACTGTGAAATTGCCAGGAAGGCTATGTTAACCAGTGTGGTATAAACGTGTCAACCAGTCTGTGAAACTAATGTATGATGCCCCATGATCATACCCGTGTACATAGCTATAATTTAATAAAATAAATAAATAAACAAATAAATAAAAATGAAACTTTCTATTTGAAAAAAAAAAAAAAAGAAAATAGGCTTAGATAGGTCATTTCTTAAACTGATAGAGGCCATCTACAGTAAATTCACAGTCAATATCATATTGAATGCAATAAATTTGGAAATATTTTCACTCAGCGCTGGAATGAGACAAGGATGCCCATTGTCTCTGCTGCTATTCAGCATAGTAATGAAATTCAGCCATCAGAGTCAGGCAAGAGGTGGTGATCAAGGGTATCCAAATAGGGTCAGAGGAGATTAAACTCTCACTCTTTGTAGATGATATGATCTTAGACCTGAAAACCCCCCAGGGAATCAACTACAAACCTTTTAGAAGTGATCAAGGAATACAGCAGCATCTGGATACAAAAGCAATACTCACAAGTCAGTAGCTTTTATATATACCAACAATAGTCAAGCTGAAAAGTCAAGGACTATATTCCTTTTACAGTCGTTCCAAGGAAGATGAAATATTTGGAAATCTACCTAACAAAGAATGTGAAAGATAACTATGAAGCTCTGAGAAAAGAAATAGCTAAGATGTTAACAAATGGAAAAACATACATGTTGATGGCTTGGAAGTATCAACATTGTTAAAATGTCCATATTACCCAAAGCAATATACAAATTTAATGCAATCCCTATTAAAGCACCACTGTCATGTTTAAAGATCTGAAAAAAACAGAATTTTTTACATTTTATATAGAATCAGAAAAAAACCTTGATTAGCCAAGGCATTACTCAGAAATAGAAACATGGGTGGTGCTTGTGGCTGAAAGGACTAAGGCACTGGCCCCATGTACTGGAGGTGGTGGGTTCAAACCGAGCCCTGGCCAAAAATTGCAAAAAAATAATAAATAAACAAACAAACAAACAAATAAATAAATAGGAAGAATCACACTAACAGACTGCAGGCTATACTATAAAGCTACAGTGATCAAAACAGCATGGTACTGGCACAAAAATAAAGAGGTAGATGTATGGTACAGGATTGAGAAGCAAGAGATAAATCCAGACACTTATCATCATTTGATCTTTGATAAACATAAATTGGGGAAAAGATTCCCTATTTATCAAGTGATGCTGGGTAAATTGGCTGGCAACTTGCAGAAGACAGAAACCACTCCCCTATCTTCCACCTTTAACAAAAATTGATTCTCACTGGATAAAAGATTTAAACATTAAGACATGAAACTATAAAGATACTTAAAGAGAGTGCTGGGGAAACACTTGAAGAAATCAGCCTGGGAAAATATTTTATGAGGAGGACCCCACCAGGCAATTGAAGCAACACCAAAAACATATTACTGGAATCTGATCAAACTAAAAAGCTTCTGCACAGCCAAAAACACAGTAAGTAAAGCAAGCAGACAGTCCTCAGAATGGGAGAAGATATTTGCAGGTTATATTTCTGGCAAAGGTGTGATAACTAGAATCCACAGAGAACTCAAACTTAAGAAAAGAACAAATGGATGGCGCCTGTGGCTCATTGGGTAAGGCGTTTGCCCCATATACCAAGGGTGGTGGGTACAAACCCGGCCCTGGCCCCAGCCAAACTGCAACAACAATAAAAAACAAAAACAAAAAGAAAGAAAGAAAAGAAAAGAAACCCCATTTCATTGTGAGCAAGAGACTTGTTCTCTGTAGAAGATGGTGTATCGCCTACAGACACAAGAAAAAATGCTCATCATCTTTAATTATCAGAGAAATGCAAATCAAAACCACTCTAACTCCAGTAAGAGTAGCCCACATAACAAAATCCCAAAACTACAGATGTTGGCATGGATATGGAGAAAAGAGAACACTTCTGTACTGCTGGTGGGAATGCAAACTAATATACTCCTTTTGGAAAGAAGTTTGGAGAACAGTTAGGGAACTAAAAGTAGACCTGCCATTCGATCCTGAAATTCCTCTACTAGGTATACATCCAGTAAACCAAAATCACTTTACAACAAAGATATTTGCACCAGAATGTTTATTGCAGCCTAATTCATAATTGCCAAGTCATGGAAGAAGCCCAAGTGTCCATAGACCCATAAATGGATTAATAAAATGTGGTATATGTATACCATGGAATATTATGCAGCCTTAAAAAAGATGGAGACTTTACCTCTAAATTACCTCTAAAACATTTACATAGATGGAGCTGGAATACATTCTTCTTAGTAAAATATCTTAAGAAGGGAAGAAAAAGTATCCAATGTACACAGTACTGTCACAAAACTAATATTTATGAAAGACAAAACACAACTATAGCCCAGGATGAAGGAAGAAGAGGGTGAGGAGATGGAAGAGGGGAGTCCAGGTGGAGGGAGGGTAATTGGTGGGACATCTATGGTGCATATTGCAAGGGTACATGTCACATCTATTAAAAGTACAATAAATGTCTTAGCACAATATTAAGTAAGTGAAGTGAAGGCTGTGTTAACTAGTTGGATGTAAGCATTTCAAATTATATATGAAATCAACACATTGTACTCGATAAGTGCATTAATGTATACAGTTATGATTTAATATAAAAAAATCTAAAAAAAAATTACTAACATTTCTATACTCTATTAATAGTCACACTCATAATCAAAGAAGTCAATATAATTTCCAGTGGCTATGAAAATTAAATTAAATATCTATGAATATTCTTAACCAAGAACTTAAAAGTCCCTACAAAGAGAACTGCAAAATGATAACTAAAGAAGTCATATATCACCCAGGCAAATGAAAAACCATCTCATCCTCACAGAGTAGAAGAATCAATAGTGTTAAAATGTTCACACTGCCCAAAGTGATTTACAGATTCATTATAATTTCTATCAAAATGCCAACATGTGTTTTCACAGAATTTTTTTAAAAATCCTAAATTTTAAATATCCTAAATATAAACAAATAGCCAAAGCAATCCTAAGCAAAATGGACAAACCAAATTCATCACTTACCTTCAAATTATACTATCATGTCATAATAACCAAAACAGCATGGTACTGATATAAAAATACACGCATAGATCAATGAACCAGAATAGAGAACAAAGAAATCAAACCATACACCTACAACCAATATACTCTAAATAATGCTGGGGAAACTGGAGAATCACATTCAGAAAAATGAAAACAGACCCCTATTTCTTACCAAATACAGAAATTAATGATTGAAGATTTATCTGTAATATTGATCACCATAAAACCTCTAGAAAAAATGTCATAAAAACATGTGTACATTAGACTGAGCAAAGAAATTATGACTCAGACCCCAAAAGAAAATACAACAAAAATTAAAACTAATTGGCCTTAGTTAAACTGGAAAGTCTTTGAATAGCAAAATAAATAATCAACATTCAAAAAACATTTATAAGCTACAAACTCAACAAAGAACTAATATTCAGAATATAAAAAGAACTCAAAGAAATATGCAAGAATAATTGCTCTATTAAAAAAGTGAGTAAGGGAGCTCAGCACTCGTAGCTCAGTTGTTATGGCGCCAGCCACATATGCTGAGGCTGGTGGGATCAAACCCAGCCTGGGCCAGGCTTTGTGGTAGGCACCTATTGTCTCATCTACTTGGGAGGCTGAGGCAAGAGACTTTACCTCTAAAACATTTACATAGATGGAGCTGGAATACATTCTTCTTAGTAAAATATCTTAAGAAGGGAAGAAAAAGTATCCAATGTACACAGTACTATCACAAAACCAATATATATGAAAGATAAAACACAACTATAGCTCAGGTTTGAGCGTTGCTGTGAGCATAAATGTTTGAGGTTACTGTGAGCTGTGACGCCAGCCCTCTACCCAGGGCGACATAGTGAGATTCTGTCTCAAAAAACCAAAAAAAAAAAAAAACCCCAAACAAAATATAGCATCTTTTTCAAATAAGAACACTTATGAAAATAGATGTGATTGGGTCATTTCTTTTTTTTTTTTGAGTCTCAAGTTGTCACCCTGGGTGGAATGCCATGGCATCACAGCTTATAGTAAACTCAATCTCTTGGGTTTAAGCGATTCTCTTGCCTCATTTCTCCCAAGTAGCTGAGACTACAATCAGATGCCACAACACCCAACTATTTTTTGGTTGCAATTGTCATTGTTGCTTAGCAGGCCCAGGCCAGGTTTGAACCCACTGATTGAGCTATGGGCACTGCCTGATTGTCATTTCTTAACCCTAACGTAACATCTACAATTTCTTTTCCTACTGTTTCATATTTCTCTTAGTAGAGATCCTTCACATCCTTTGTTAGGTATATTCAAATGTATCTCTTTTTTTTTTGGTGCTATTGTGAAAGGAATTGTCTGATTCTCATGTTTACTGTTGGTGCTTATGAAGTCTAGTGATTTATGGATATTGATTTTATGTCCTGAGACGTTATTGTATTTCTTGATCACTTCTAAGAGTCTTGTAGTTGAGTATGAAGTTTTCTAAGTACCAGATAATCTCATCAGCAATGAGTGAAAGGTTGACCTTTCCTGTTCACGTTTAGACACCCCTGATTTCCTTCTCTTACTCAATGGCATTGGCTAGAATTCCAGCCCTAGGAATTCCAATAGTGATGATAGTGGACATCCTTGTCTAATTCCAGTTCTAAATTCCAATAGTGATGATTGTGGACATCCTTGTCTAGTTCCAGTTCTAAATGGAAATGCTTCCAGTTTTACTCCATTCAGTATGAGATTGGGTATGGGTGACATAGTGAGAATCTGTCTCAAAACAAACAAAAAAACTGCAGGTGTGTCTGTGAGGGTATTCCTTAGATTAACATTTAAGTTGAATTTGTAGGCTGGTTTTAATTAAGATTGTCCTCCCCAAAGTGACTGGTTCTTACCCAACTAATTGAGGGACTAAAGAATAAAAAAAGTATGAAAAAAGGTAGAATTTTCTTTCTGCCTGTCTTCAAGCTGGAATATAGATCATTTTGTTTGGACTTGGGAATTTTAGGCTTTCCTGCTTAACAGGCTGAATGTTACAGAATAATCACCAAATCAAGGGTCAGTTTAGGTAAGCCAATTGAATTTTTGGCTTCATGAAAGGAAGAATTTAAAAGCAAGCCAACAGAATAAAGGAAAAATAATTTAGTTAATTAATATAGAAACAAAAGAATGACTACTACATAGGTAAAGCAGATCTTTGTACATCGCTAGCAAACATCTATTATGGTCATCTCTTATAAAATAAGGGATGGATTGGTGATAGGTTTTCTGGGACAGGGGTAGTTTTTTCCTGGAATTGGGTGTCTCCCCATTTTAAATAATTTCCAAGAGTTGCCACAGCATTGGGAAACGGTCAAGTTGTTGTTGGAAGTTTCTTTTACCATATTAATAAATTATACTTTGTGCAGAATCTTTAAGTGGTTTTGACTATAGTTTCCCCACCACATCTTGTTTTGTCAGACTTGGGTTCAAATTTCATGATTGCTTACTGGAACATGATCTGTTGATTCCCTATCTTACTTGGAATAGGACTAGAATTACCAGTGACTACGAAGTAATCTCCAACTATACATTATGGAAGTTAACTAATTGAGCCAATTCTTCAAATTTTTTTACCTAGCCATCCCTTTCTGTCTTATGTAACTGCCTATGTTGCCATGCCTCTGTCTTATGTAACTGCCTATGTATAAACTTACATCTACATACCTCCTAGGGGTTGTTTCTCTGAAGAATACAGGTAAATACTAATCCAATGCTAATACTGTGTTTTGAGACTTCTCCAGTCTTTTCTATTTGCCTACCCTTAGGTATATTAGCATTCCTTAGTTGCTTACTATACGCAGCACCATCCTCAGATGCTTTTCCTTGGTCAATCAGGGAAAGATGCATTCTGTGTACACAATCAGGTATGCAGAAGACTATAGAAGAGGAACTAGAAGGATAAAGTATACTTCTAACAAAAATTGGAATATTCCCAGAGACTCAGGTCATGTTGGTAGCCAAATACAAAACTGGATGCTTTCTGGGTTTAAGAAAGTATACTAAGTAGGGTTTCAAGAACTATAGAATGTCCATTATCAATAGAGAAATTTCGTGAGTTAATTTGCAGAAAAAAAATTAGCTAAATAAGAGGAACGTTTTCAACACAAAGAAATGCTGACTAGATATGAATACACTACTCTAACTTGATAATTATACATGTATCTTTCTCAAAATACTGCAAAATAATGCAATAAATTAAGTATGCACACTGTTGATAAAAAACTGTTTTACAAAGTTCTATTGCACAACCTTAGAGAATTTTGGAGCTGTAATAAACAGAAGATGGCAAATTGTGTGGAGACAATAAACAGACTAGAGTCAGGAGCAGTAATAATGGGGGAAAACGTCACTTATCTAGATAGCTAACATCACTACTAAGATAATCTGATTTTTTGTCCTGTTAGGATCCACGAAGAATGAAGTGATCCAAAAGAGGACAAAAATGTGGTCATTAATTGGGGGGGGGGGGGGGGGGGAAAAAGCACAAACAGTTTAGCATGCCTGGGAGGATTAAATAGCACAGAAAGGGTTTATGACAGGTTTAAGATGAAAGATTAAGACAATTAAGGGTAAGTGAGAAATAAAGGTCTGGCTCAGTATGACACAGAGGTGTGAGTATTTTCAGGCACCCTAATCTGGTACCAATGGAGAAGGTACAAATATGTAGTGGCCAAAAACATTGGTGCCTTTAGCTATTTGGAGAATTGTCAAAATTCTGGGTAGGACATGGCCTATGTCTTTATGGGGCCAATGGTAAACATCTTGCTAAACACAAACCTTTTTACCCTCCACACTTGTTCTTTAATTGATGGTTAAGTCAGAGCTTCCTTAAAGTGGAAGCAGACTTGGGAGTTGAAAGAGGCAAGGTATGCCTGCAAAGAGGCTTTTCTTCCTCAAATATTCACAGGTAAATAATTTCAATAGATGTAAAATACATCTTAAAGACTCTGGCATTTTTTTTTTTTTTGCAGTTTTTGGCTGGGGCTGGGTTTGAACCCACCACCTCTGGTATATGGGGCCAGCACCCTACTCCTTAGAGCCACAGGTGCCGCCCAAAGCTCTGGCAGTTCTTATTCCAATAAATTTTACAGTCCCTTTAATAGAGAATCATTTTACAGAGAATCATTTACAGACCTGACCAGAGTACAAAGGTATCAAGCTGTAGTAGAAAACAAGGTTTCAAAAAGCTGCAGTGTATACTCAAACAGCAAATTCATTCATAACTCATAATATATGCCAAATATTAAAAACTTTACATACATTAAATCCCTTTTATTTGTAACTTTGTTCCTTTAACACTTAAGATTGACATGTGACAAAAGGTAACCACACTGGCAAAATGTACAACTCTGATTTACAATACAGATCCAGAATCCACTACTTTCCAGAATCAAGTGTGGTTAAGTAGTTGGAAATAGGAAAAGTAGATCAGAACCTCAAAAATTTAACCCACAGAGTAAAAAGGACCTGCTCTATGGTCTTTCTGGTGTCTTCAATTTTTCTAAGCAGAAAAGAGTAAAATAGTAAGGCCACCTTTTTAAGAATAGTCAGATTTAATCTTTTCTGCCCTGCAACCTTTGATTTAGGGCCAGTTCCATGCTACTGGGGTGGGAATGGAGTTTTGGACTACTTCCTTAACGTATGGAGCTACAAGAGTCCACTCTATGCTACAGATAACAAGGAATTGGCCTTTGACGTACAACAAAATGCCACAGCTAGATAACTCTTTATTTTGAATTCCAACTACAAACACATTGGAAAGCAGCAGCAAAAGAAAAATTAAACAATCTTAGAATAATGTAAGGTATAATACACCTGGCTAGACTCAGCGTTTGTTACAAGTAGAAGGTATCTCGAAGTAGACTGAGAAAGGCTGAGGTTAAAGCAATCACCAGATCAGCGGATGACATATCGTACGTAAGGGACCTCCACATCTTCACCACTCTCATCATTGCAACACAGTTCAAACACAAGAGTCCGTACATGGCGCCCCAGTTTCCGCTTTGACACACGGCTCACAATTTCTGTCATCCTGAAGCAGAAAGCAGAAAGTCAAAAAAGCAGAAAACAAGTAAGAAAGGACATGTAGGGAGGAAGAAAGGAAAGTGACATGTAGGGACAAGGAAGGAAAAGAAAATGACTGTTGAATAGTGATAATGCTGTCAACTGAGGATCTGCATGACCCCTAGGACTCCCCTAACCCCCGAGCTTGACCGCCCAGTGGCAAACTCACGGCTGATCCAATCGTTCCTTAAGTTTGATAGCTGGCATGAAGAAGGAATAGAGCATAGACACACCCTGTGACAGCATGGTGATCTCCAATTTGTGCTCTACCTGGAAAGAGTGGAAAGAAAGGACAATTAGTATCCATAAGATCAACAGCACTAGTCACCTGCACAAACACCATTTTCAGATTTTTTGAGTGATAGAGGAAGGAGTCTTACCTTAAAGTAGTCTAGAAACTGCTTGAGTGTCATCTCAGCACCATTAGGTTGTATTCCTTGTACATCAAAACGATCCCACAATGTCCAATCTTGGTTATAGTACTGAGGGATAAAGGGAAAAGGTAGGTTAGGGATCACGAGGTGGGCCTGCCTTTATCAGTCAATCCAGTATGTTAAGGCAGATTAATCATATTTCACTTTTGTTTAAATCTTCCAATAGCTTCATCTCCTCTCACCTTGTGAGTAAGCAGGAGAAATTCTTACAATGACCAAAAAAGATCACATACTACTGAGAGCTTGCCATCTCTTTCATTTTCCATCTCCTTCATTTTCTTATTTAATATCCACTAAGTACACTGGCCCTCTTTTTTGGCTCTCAGGCATGCCAGTCATGCTCCAGCTTTACACAGGTACAAAACACTATATAGTAAATTTACAGCCATACACAAAAAGTATAAATGCCCAATTATATAAAGACTCAAACGGTAAGATAAGGATTAGGGTTGGCTGTACTTAGATACGCATATAGAACCCTTACTTATACGTAGAGCCCAATTTATGAGTAGTATCAGAAATTTCCATGTGCCCCCACCTGGTGATGGGGTGGAGCAAGGGGCTCAGAGAAGCTGAAGAAGGGCAAGGCCAAGTTGATGAAGCTGTTCTTATAGGACTCAAGCTGTCGGTGTCCCTGCACCACCTTATATAGCTCTAGACACACAAGACCAACTATAGCTGCTGTGGTAGTTGCAATGGCTGGGATAATCTTCCCTGCAATCAGCTTACTCTGTGAGACAGAAAATAACCAATTTAAATAGTTATTAACAGTTTACATCTACAGAAAGGGATAAAGGTAAGAAATTCATGATTGGAGAAGAGTTAAACGTCTGGTCTAGATAGACATTACCTTATGCCGGTCTGCAGGAAGAATGTCATAGTTCTCTGCACGCAGATTAGATGCTGCCACAATAAAATCCATATGGAAGTTGCTGTCATCATCCTATCATGAGCAATAGGGACAAAATAAGATCAGTAAAGTAAGCAGGGGAAAGGTTTCTTGGTTACTGAGGACACAGTGTTTTTCACCCACCACCCATCCCATTATCTTCCAGACTCTCCAGTAGTGAGACCTTTCCCACGCTCTCTCCACTCTCCTTCCTCCTCCCTCTATAATCCTGACAGTATCCTAGAGCAGAGCCATTCCCCAGTCCAGCCCAGGAACCACACCCAGCACCTTCTCAAAGTCAATGGGGTACATCTTGAACCCAGGGAGATTGTCAGGACTGGGAAGAGTGGCCTTGAGTTCTTCTAGGCGGCTGTCATCTGCAGGAAAGGGAAAACACTATCAGGCCTTTAAATCTCAAACCAGTCTCTGAAGTAAAAGTAGGAGACCACAGTAAGGCAAAAAGTGTTCAGGCATATAAAGATGTGAAGTGTAGAGCTATCAGAAAAAGGAGGAGACAAAAAGCACTCCCCCAAATAGAGAAAGAGGTACGTAAGTGTGGAAAACCTCTGAAGCATGACTCTGAAAACAAGAAGAGACAAAACAGATCACAGCAACTTAAAAATTTATATAGGAATAGATAAAATGTGGTGGATACATGCAACAGACTAGCCTTGAAAGAAGAAAATTCTGACATATACTACAACATTATTGATCCCTAAGGATAATATTCTGCATGAAAGAAACCAGTCATAAAAAAGCAAATATTGCATGACACCACTTATATGTAGTATGATATGTAATCAAACTGATAATAAACAAAGTACATGGTGGTCACCTAGGACTGAAAGGAGGGAAAAATGAGGGGCTGAAACATGAAAAAAGTTCTCAAGACTAGTTGTACGACAAGGTAAAAGTACTCAACACTAAGAATGGAAAACTCAGAAACAGGTAAGATAGTACACCATAGTAAAAAAAAGTAAGCCACAATAAAAAATGTAGATAGAGCAAAATGGAATAGAAAATCTTGAGGAAGAGTAACAAGAAGCTCAGGAGACATGGGAAGAGAAATGTGAGAAAGACAATTAGCAGGCAAAGATACAATGACGGGATTTTAGAATAAATTCACATACAGGAAAATAAAGTAGTATTATAAGGGACAAATCAAAGGATATTTGAAAAGGGTGATACAGTGGGAGAACTACAGAGGTAATACTAAGGAGGGTGAGACAGGAAAATATATACATGAAGAGAAGATACTTGAAGATATCTTCTAAATATCTCTGTAGTTATCTGGAGACATACATAGAAAAACATGCAATAAGAAATGAGTGGAAAGGAAAACAGAAATTCATAAGGTAGAGTGATATACACACAAAGAGAGACATTCAGAGAAAGACGAAACAGACCACGAGACAGGACAGGGAGACCAAGAATAATATGGAGTTGAGGAGCAGGAAGATCTCAAGAGGAAGATGAATAGATACAAGGAGGGAATATTAGAGTAAGGATGTACACAAGAAGCTGGGGACAGATATACAGACAGGAAAAATAGGGCAGATCTAGAAGGAGTAGGTAAGATATCAAGGGAGAGAGACCAGTGGTAGAGATTGCATCTCTTTCTCCCACAGATAAGCAGATCAAGAACAGTAAAGAGAATAAAGCAATGCACAAAGGAAAAAGGATGAACTAGTTCTCCTGACAGCCAAAAATGAAAAGAAGTGAAACCATGTCTCAACCAACCATTTTTATTCCATATAGGCAAAGGTGAAGCCCAATGGATGATGTATGGGTAGATCTCAGGCTAGGGTTCACATAGAATGGCTAGTAGCAAAAGACTTGTAAGGAGGCTTAGCTGGACTGGGTATATGGAGAGTGCTAACTCCTAGCCAATAGGAAAACACTCTCACCAACAGAGGCACTGGTACTCTGCAGCTCCTGGTCAGAAACATGGATCTTGACACCAGACTTAGGGATAAACTCAGGGACCTGCACAGACTGCAAGAGTATAGTCACGGCAGCTCGGTCATGAGAGCCTGTCAGTCCATAGGTCTGGGCAAAAAGGTTGGCAGCAGCTACCACGTAGTCTAGGTGCAGAGGCTAGAAGGCAGGAGAGAGAAGGATGAGCATGCCAATCTTAACTGGGAAGCCTCTGCCTACTTCCCATTCTCCCTCTCCCCTTCTCTCTACCTTAGAGAGAAGACTTACATTGTTGACATCAAAGATGAGTGGGTGTGGACAGCGTTTAGGCCCAGACCAGAATGGAGCTCCTGAGCTTGTGAGCTAAGAGAATTAAAAGATTTGAGGCAAAATAGGACATGAGAGGAAAGAACTCTCTAGCAATCCTGACTCATGTTATTAGTCCCAAATGTCTAAACTTCCCAGGTGTCACATACATACAACTTAAAATTCTTACTAACTTGACACTTAATAAACCCTCACAAAATGCTTAAGTCATCATTATCTGTACTTCACAAAAAATACTGAACAGCAGGAAAAAAGTGTGACTTTTTTTTTAATCAAATGGAACTGAGACTTAAACCCACCCTGGTTCTTGTGATCTTATCTCAAACATTTTCTCCCTACAATCTTTACAGCTTTGACTAGGAATCAAATATAATTCTGTCCACACCATAGAAGGAAAGAGAAACTGTTATCTCTTGCTTGAAAAAAAAAAAAAAAGAGGCAAAATCAGTAATTTGCACAAAGTAACAGCCTAATAATTTTTCTAAGATTCCTCATTCCTTTGGGTACCTGTGGTAGCTGGATCAATTGGAATGAGCAATGTCAAAAGGCTAAGGTTACATTCTGTATTTCCAGAAAAAGTTCTGTGCCAAATAGACCAAGGAAGCATGAAATACCTGGTCAGGAGGAAAGTTGTGCAGCAGCTGCCTGATGTTGTTAGTGTACTGGGTGTGCCAGTGTTGGCAAGCCCAACTCACACAGTCAGCCCAAGTCTGTGGTCGCTGTAGCACCAGGCTGCGCTGTAGAGCCTCCAGCACTTCCAAAGGCTGGGTGCCTGCCAGACGCAGTGTCCGCTCCAAAAACTTAGAGTCTCTATCAGAAACATATGCATAAAGGACAGGCAAGATTAATCAGCAGACCCAGAAGTAGCTTTCTGGCAGCCCACTTCCTTTATTGAAAGACAATATGGATCTCCAAAGGACACAACAGACAGGAAGACAAGCTCCCCCAAATGCACACATGCAGAACAATGCATTTGTTTCTCACCTGTTCCACACAGGGCTCAAGCATTCACTAATTCACTCAAAAGTTGTTCCTGGTGTTGAGTGGTTAGGAAAATAGATAAGGTAGGTTGGGAAGGAGGAAGGAGAGTAGGGTGAGAAGACATGTAAGTTACTCACGTGAGGTACTGGTTGACATTTTCTGCAGGGTGCTTGAAGAGGCCTTCAAATTCATCTCGAGCCCACTGCAGAAAGAGTAAATAAAATTATAGTAGCAGATAAAAGGGGTTTCTGTAGGCATAAAAAAAAACTATCAGTGAAATCTTTAAGTAAAAAGAACATGGTGACTGTGCTTCCAAATATGGCTCCTTAAATTCCTCAAACATGCATCTTACAATGGTATATGTGAAACTTAGTAAATGTCTCAACACAATAACTGTGAAATTGCCAGGAAGGCTATGTTAACCAGTGTGATATAAATGTGTCAACTGGTCTGTGAAACTAGTGTATGATGCCCCATGATCAT
>CAUYPK010153442.1:0-31878 GCA_963574355.1 Loris lydekkerianus | reverse complement strand
TTCTGCCCCACCCACCATACTCCCCAGACCTCTCGCCAACCGACTACCATCTTTTCAAGCACTTCGATAACTTTCTCACTGGTAGAACCTTTGCCAATCAGGACCTAGCAAAAATGGCCTTCGTTGACTTCATCGAATCCCAAGCACCCAATTTTTATGCTGACAGAATTAATCAACTTGTGTTACGTTGGCAAAAGTGCACTAATTCAAATGGCACTTTTTGATTCAATTGAATAAATATTCACTGAGATATTACAGTTTAAAGTAAACTCATAAAAACGGACAAAACTTTTGAAATGACCTAAATAGCTATGTGTGTCATGGTGGGTGCCTATGGTCCCACCGGCTTGGGAGGCTGAGGCAAGAGGATTGCTGAAGCCCAACAGTTTGAGGATCCTATAAGCTGGCACCATGGCATTCTACCCAGTGAAAGAAAGAAAGAGAGAGAGAGACCAACAAATTGGATAATCTAGGGGAAAAAATGGAGAAATTTCTCAAAACATAAACCTATCAAAATTGAATCATGAAACAATGATATGAATAGATCAATAATAAGTAAGGAGATTGAATCAGCATTATTGTCTGTTTTGTGCTGCTATAACCAAATATCTGAGCCTGGATAATTATAAAGAACAGAAATTTACTAGTCACCATTTTGGAGGCTGGAAAGTCCAAGATCCAGCTGCCAGCAAGTTCAGTTGTCTGGTGAAGGCTGCATCCTCCAGAGGGGAGTAATGCTATGTCCCCATGTGGTAGAACACAGAAGGGCAAAAGACCAAACTCCACCTGAAGCCACTTTTATAAGGTCCTTAATTCCATTCAGAAGGGAGAAACCCTCATGACCTAACGGCCACTTCTCAGCCTCACGTCTTAATACCATCATATTGTCAACACTTGAATTTGGGAGGAGACACATTTGAACCATAACCATCAGTACTCAAAAATCTCCCAACAAAGAAAAGTCCAAGACTAGGTGGCTTTATGGGTGAATTCTATCAAACATTTAAAGAAGAATTAATACCAATATTTCTTAAACTCTTCCAAAAAATTGAAGAGGAAGAAACACCTGCAAATTCATTTTCTAAGACCAGCACTACTATAATACCAAAGCCAGACAAAGCCACTACAAAAAAAGAAAATTATAGGCCAATATGTCTGATGAACATAGATGCAAAAATCCTCAACAAAATATTTGTAGACCAAATTCAGCATTACATTAAAAGGCAGCTTTATGCCTGAGACACAAGGATGGCATAACATACAGAAACAATAAATGTGATACACCACAGTAAGAGAATGGAGAATTAAAATCATGTGCTTATCTCAGTAGTTGCCAATAAAGAATTTGACAAGATGCAATGTTTTTTCATTACAAAAACTCTCAACAAATTAAGTATAGAGGAATGGACCTCCACGTAATAAAGACCATACACAAGATTAGACAATTAAGTGTGGAACTCATCCTAGAGAAAGTACTACGTACCTCCTTGCTGAATATCACTACAGTGACCTTCAGGGTACTCCCCTTGGGAAGCTATGCACTAACACCCGTGCCCAGTCCAGTCTTCAGAGTAATTTTGGAACTCTTTTTCTGGCCGTGAAAACTGTGGTTGTATGAGGTCTTTCAGTTAAGTTTGCCAACTCATGGCTGTGAAAACTGTGGTTGTATGAGGTCTCATCCTGGGAAAAGTGCTACATGCCTCATTGCTGAATATCACTATGGTCACCTTCAAAGTACTCTCCTTGGGAAGCTATGCATTGACGCCAGCACCTAGTCCACCATAAGAAACACATAGAACTCAATGTCAAAAAAGTCAAATAACATGATTTTAAAATGCACAAAGGACCTGAAAAGGCATCTTTTCAAACATATATAAGTGACATTCAACAGGTATATATAAAGTCCTCGGGAAAAGGCAATGAGATACTACTTCACACCTGTTAGGTAACAAATCTTGGCAAGGAGACGGAGAAAAGAGAACAGTGTTTATGAGAATATAAATTGGTACAATTATTATGGAAAATAATAGAGAGGTTCCTCCAAAAGTCAAAAATAAAGCCATCATGTGACCCAGCAACCCACTTCTGTGTGTAGATCTAAAAGAAAGGAAATTATCTTGAAGAGATACCTGTGCTTCCATCTTTGGTACAACATTATTCACAGTAGCCATGATACAGTGACAACCTAAGCACCTTTGGATGGATGAGTGGATAAGGAAAATGTGCTATTTGGAATGGAATATTATCCAGCCTTCAAAAAGGAAGAAAATTCTGTCATTTGCAACAACATGGATAATGAACCTTAGCTAAATGAAATAATAAGCCAGGCATAGACTGACAAACGTCACATGATCTGACTTATGTGTGAATCTAAAAATGCTGACCTTACCAAAGCAGAGAGTAGAATGGCCGCTATCTGGGAGTTGGGGGAGAGTTGAGGAGGACGCACTGGGGAAATGCTGGTCAAAGAGTAGGGACTTTCAGTTATAAGATGAATAATCTCTGGGGATCTAATGTACAGCAGGGTGACTGTAGTTAATAATAATGCACAGCATGCTTGAAACTTGACAAGAGAGCAGATCTTAGCGTTCTCACTACAACAAGAAGGTTACTCTGTAAGTGATGGAGATGTTAATTAGGGGATGATAATAAGGCCTCTTCCCTACCCCAACCCTGTGGTTTGGATATATCTTTTTTGAATCTGGTCTTCCTCTGACCAATTCAAATTCATTACTTTAAGTAACAAAGTCTCTACTCTGTCATGGGCAACCATTGTAAGTTGATCTCCTCCTCCACCCCACCCCAAATTTAAGTTCATGCTCAATTTAACTTAAAATGATTGAGCACAATGGAGAATGTTTCAGACACTGAAATAGATTACATCATCCCAAAGTCAAGAAAGTTACCTAATCACTTTGTTGCCAGCGCAGCTGTCACCATTCACACACACCACAGTGCTGCCGCTGTTGCTTAAACACACTCTGGCCTACGCAAAGGCTTGAGATGACTGGCTGTCTTCTCTGAGAGCATCATAGATGCAAGAGTGCACCTTTAGCTAGTGCCCAGATCAGAAACCCTGGGCGTGCCTCTCTTGGAAAATGAAGTAGAGCTATGAAGCCAAAGGAAATACTCCAAGGCATCGTTAATGCTAGTATTGTTGAAAATGCTTTACGCAGCAGAATGAAAACACAACTAATGATTAGGTGCTGTTGCATTAAAGCAGGATCCGTGCAGAGCACCCCATGCAAAGTGAAATGATTCACTGAAACATTTTTAAGGTGGCCATTTTGATGTATGCCCTGGAGACATTACTCATGCCTTTATTTCACTTAATAGAATTTGGTAGAACAATCTGCAAGTTCTCTGGGATGCGTGTTGGATACATACGTTGTTGTCTGGTGTAGACTGTAAGGTGGTAAAGGGAACAACTCTGTTGGTTTCAGGCTGATGCACAGCACTCCATCCCAGTGAGGAGCACACCGTGGCTTCACTGGTCCTCCCATCTCCAAAGCTCTTCACAACCTTAGATCTCGTAATACATCCCTCCCCAAATCCCAGTTCTTTTAGAACATTTCTTTAGTTCTTCTTTTCCTTTCCATTCCCAAGGGAGCCTGGGAGCCCCTGAGCCGCCCTCTTGTTCCTTGTCTCTCTCTCCCTCTTCCATTTTCTGTGTCCACGTGTCTGAGCAGCATTATCATCACATCCCTCCTCTGCTCAGAAGCAGGTGCAAGCTCCCCTTGGCCTGCATCCTTTCCACTCCTGTCAAGTGTAGTGTGCTCACTACATCTCCTCTAGTGAGTCACCTCAATGGCCTGCACGCTCGGCCACCAGGCCTTCATTTATGCTTTTACTCCTGCCTTGAACATCCTCTTCATTCCTCTACTTTCATAATCTTGCTCACACTTGAAAGTCTAGGTCAAGCCCCACCTTAGTGGAATCTTGCCAAACAACCTCTGTCCTCACTAGCTTTAACATGCAGAGTAGCTGTTCAGTTACAATCACTGGGGGTGGGGAGCAGGAAATAGGGGGCACACGTACTGATGGTCCAACATCTTGATCAATGTTGAGACAACCAAAAAAAAAAAAAAAAAGTTGAGACAACCAAGTTTGTATCTTAGGATTCATAGACCCCTCTAGAGGTCCAAAGCTATCAGCTGATTTTTGTGTGATGCATGAATGTTTTTCTGGGGAGGGACCATAATCTTCATTAGATTCACATAGAGTTCTTGACAGGAGAAGGTTAAGTTTAGAACCACTGCTGTGAAAAATGTAAATGAAATGTTAGGGTTCAGCCCTTGCCCTCAGTGTAAGAAGAGACAGAACGTCCCAGGCAGAGGAGAGAACATGGCATATTCCTGGACAGCAAGTGTGATCTGGTGTGTTCAGAGAATGAGCCGCATGCAGGGAAGTGGGAGATCAAAGGTGGGAAAGGAGATGGGGACAGGTGTTGAAGTAGCTCACACCCTTGTCCTGAGGGTCCTGGGGAGCTGCTGAGGAATGCAAGGCAGGAGAGTGACACATTCAGATTTACATTCAAACCCCGATTTGGGGGGTTAGATCCTGTCCATCACTTACTGTCTTGGAGACCCCTGCAAGTTTACTCTTTGGGTCTCATTTTCTCATCTGTTAAATGATTATAGATAATAATACCTACCTCCGAAGGTTGCTGTGATGTGGTCAGAATTGGTGGATCTGTGTAAAGCAGTCTGGGTCTGGTACATTTGATGTGTTCCGTAAGTGTTATCTGTTATTATTCTTTGTATAAGCTCATTCTGTTAACAATAGGAAGATTTGAAGTGAAAAGAGGCCTGTAAGGACAGTTCCTCAGGAGGCAATTACAATCATCCAGGTGAAAGATTTCAGCCTTTCCTGCCTCACTGTTGGTCCAAATGCGGTGGCCTCCTTTATGATCTCACCCAAACTCAGTCCTATTCATTCTTTTGCTCTGGCAGCTCCCTCTGCCCAGAATGTTCTTTATGCAAAATCTTTGCAGGGCTGGCTTTTCATCTTTCAGTTTTCATCTCAAATGTTGCCTTTTAGACAGAGATTCCCTGGTCACTCTAGTTAAGGCACCCCTCCTTGTCCTGGTCATTCTCTAACAGACCAGTCTACTTTGTTTTCTTTATAGAAATCATCACTGTTTAAAGTGTTCATTTGTGTTTATATGTCCATTTTCTTTTTCTTTTGTAGAATGTAAGCTACCTGTGTGTCTAGTATACTGAGGACAAGCCTGTTTATGGTAGTGCTCAATAAATATATCTGGAGCAAATTAATGAATACACATATGGACTAGGAGAGGAGGAGAAACTAGTCTGTGTTGAGTATCTATGGAGCTGTTCTACGCACTTTCATTTATTTCATGGTGCAACCCTGTAGGTAGGTGGTCTTGTGATTACACGGAGGAGGAACCTGAAGCCCAAAGAGGTCCTTCTATGCACCACCCTCTTCTGACGGCAGTATTGGGGGATGGGGAGCAAAGATTAGATGTGAGATATGTGTAGATGAAGTACAAGATGTTCTTGGAAAATAAGAAGAGAGCCAGGTAATAAGCCTGGATGTGCTGAAATTAAGGTGAGGAAGAGGGAAGGGAGTCCACTGAAGGGACCCTGAAAGAGGCACCAAATGGGAAAGGTGACCCAGCGAGGGAATATCCTGGAAGCCAAGAGAGAAGAGAGTTATGAAGAAGAAGAGAGAGCTGAGCCTTGCAGAGAGCTCAGCAGAGGGAGGAGGGGATGTGCTCACCACACAGGGCAGGTGGGAGATAACAACTTGAGGCTGTGGTTTTAGGGTTACACTTGGGGCAGGAGGGAGACTACTGCGAGTCTACATCTCAGAGAAGGGAAAGAAAAAGAAGGAAATAAGTGATAGGTGGAGAGGCTTCTGGAATGGGTGTAAAGTTGTTTCCTGGGGCTCCTGTAACAAATTCCCACAGGTTACATCACTTAAAACAACAGAAACTTAATCCCTCCCACTTCTAGGAGACAGAAGCCCAAAATCAAGATGTCTTCACAGTCAGTTCCTTCTGGAGCCTCTGAAAGGTTCTCCTGATTCTGTGGTTTCCAGCAGCCCTGGACCTTTCTTAGCTTGTCATCATAACTCCAGTCTCTCACTCCATCCCACGTAGTCTTCTCCTCTGTGTCTCTGTGAATCTTCTCATTTTCTGCCTTTTATAAGAACACCCCTTACTGGATTTTGGGCCCACTCTAATCCAGGATGGTCGCATCCTGAGATTCTTAATTAATTACATTTACAAAGGCCTATTTTCCAAATAAGGTCATGTACACAGATACTGGTGCGGGGGGCGGGGGGAAGGTCAGGAGTTGCACATGGCTTTTTGAGGCCACTATTCAACCCGTTACAGAAGTTATTATTTTTTTAAGATGAGATAGACTTAAGCTAGGTTTTATGTGAGAAAGGAGATGATGGGATAATTGATAAATCAAAACTTATAAGGAGGCATAAACTGACAAGGTCACTTTATAACAAGGCCAAGAGACACTCTTAGGGAGGGAGTTGTCTTCAGTTCTCTGAGACGGAATGTGCAAAGGTAAATAGGTTTGAAGGTGAGGAGCTGGATGATGATGGATACTGTCTCTGATAGCCAGTATTACTGTCTCTGATAACCAGGATTTGCTCTGTGAAACAGAAGGCAAGATTGTCTGCTGAGATTGAAAAGGGAAGAAGAAAAGTGGTGTGCAGGTTGGAAATAGAACCTGTAAAGATGAAAAACATGAAACCAGGTAGTCATGAGTCATTGAGCTATTTGGGTTATGTTGGTCACCATACATTTGGGTGGCACCTTTGGATCATGAGATTCCCCAGTGATGACAAAAACAACAGGAAGTTTCAAGAATTGATAGATTGAGTGTGTGTGCATATATATATATGCATGTATGTACATATATTCATATATATTTGTAAAAAGTAAGGAAAATGGAGAATCCAACTGAAGTTCTGTCAGACTTGAGTGTGTAGGTGAGATTAAAGCAGCAGATCTGGATGATGTCAAAAGGCAAAGTGAAAGTGGCAGGCAAGGATAGAAAAGTAAGATGGAGATGCTTAGTGTCTCTGGGTATCTCAATTTCAGGTGATGCAATGTCTAGGCCTTGGGAACAGGTTGCTAAATTGAGGTGGTGGTGAGGAATTTTAGAATTAAAGAGGACAAGGAAATATTAGGCTAGGATATTTGTTTGGAGTTGTGAGGACTGATAAATAGTATGGCTGGTATTGAGTGGAGATGGAAGAAATTGAATCCTCACCAAATGCAGGCACCTGGCACAAAGTTTACTCTCAACGCTGGACAATGGGAGAGACCCATTGTCTAACCCAGGTGGGGTTAGACAAGTATAGCTATTTGTTGGCTGCTTTGGCTATGAAACATGAGAGGTTTTCTTCCTTTCAATGGGAGATTGGATTTTGTACCCATCCAGTGTCCAAATCTTGTTCTTAATGTCTATGCCCATGATCTCAGCTGTGGAGGACCACTTGCTCAGCGGATCCCCTCCAGGCAGCCCAGGGCTAAAACCAGTATCTCTTTTGCCACAATCTGAGTTGACTGTTTTTTGACTTGCTAATACTTGTCAATTTGTAAAATTATATAAATTAGCTGAGAAAATATCTTTTTTAGAAAGATATACAGACTTCACATCCCTGGTTACTTTAAATGGTTCTTATTATGTGTAGCTCTTGGGGGGAAACCTATCTAAATATTCTGGGGAGCAGACCTAAACATAGGCATTTCTACTTTCTCTTTTCCACCATCGACTTCCTGAGTAGCAAGCATTCACCCCTTCACTAAAGCCAACATACTTCTTTTTATAAGTCCTGAGGGATTAACATCTACTCAAACAGTTCTTTGGAAATAAGCAGTTACAGATGCCCCATATGCAACTTTCGAGTGAAGGGGTTAAAATCTCACGAATGATAAGAATGAAGTACATAATTACTGTTGTTATATATTAATAATGTTATGCTACGAAGGTGATTAAAATGATTTTGCCCATCAGTACTATTGGAATCAATTCAAAATTATTTTTTGATTTTCATTAAAGTACTTTAAATGGTAGTTATGTCTAAAATAGAAACATCAGCTTTTTACTTTAATTTGTAACAGTTTGTGTAAATAAAATGAATAAGTTGACACAACAGAAAATATATTACTAAGGAAAGAAAAAAATCTGCGTTCTTATTGTATCATTTTGTTTTTCATTTAAAGGGATTCTCTAAAATAAAATCAACCTATGCTGATAAGATGGATATAGACAGAGCCTTTGGTTCATCTTAGAATTTGTAGTCCACAGTGTATTATCAAAATCTATCCAGCAAACTATCAGTCCGCGTCCTCTTAACTGGCTTTGCTGAAGTAATCTCATGAAGAATACTGAGAAATACACCTTATTTGTGTCTGCCTTTGATTCGCTTCTCCAGTGTTATGTGGAATAATATCTGCCAACACATAAGCTGAAGCAATTTGTAGAAACTTACAATATAATCACAGAAATAAAGAGCACATGTTAGGTGACTAAGCCCCCCCCCCATACCTGCTCAGTAACTGAGGTCCTATTACATGTACAACACTTGCTAAATGTTAAGCAAGAAACCAAATCCATTTTGTACAAGAGCCTGCAGTCTAATTGAGAATTACAACAACTGCATAAATCACTGCACTAAATGACAAAGGTGACATGCTGTTAGATAGCATAAGGGATGCACTCCCAGAAGTCCCTCAAGGAAGGAAAGAAGGTGGTGTTGGAGCTGGTGTCTGAGAATTCCTCTCACCTTCTCAAGACATCTACAAATGTCCATCAGCTGGGCATTTAACACAACTCATATTTATTCATTGCATAAAGCACCA
Source organism: Loris lydekkerianus (assembly GCA_963574355.1). Classification (NCBI taxonomy): domain Eukaryota; kingdom Metazoa; phylum Chordata; class Mammalia; order Primates; family Lorisidae; genus Loris; species Loris lydekkerianus. Next base: position 23,024 of record CAUYPK010153442.1, on the reverse strand, counting down.
ATGAATATCTTTGAGTCATCACCATAGAATGTAATCTATTTTTCTCCAGTTACATGTGTGAGTGAGTGCTCATGATGTAATGGTTAAGAGCTTGTGCTTTGGAGTCAGCAAGACCTAGCTCAGTAAGTTACTTCATTTCTCTAAGCCTCAGTCTTCTGGTGTCTAACCTGTTGACAACATTAGAACCCTCTGCTAGGGTTATCATGAAGATTAAATAAAACTGCACAGGGGTGGGTCTCTGGTAAGTGCTTGGTGACTGTTACTACTGTATTTTCTGATTTTCATCAGCACAACACGATTCTGAGCATCTTTAGGACAAGGACTGTTTGTTTTTCTTCTTTTATGACTTATTCAAAACAGGGTTCTATATTTCAAATAAATATTCAATAGGTATATGTTGTCTTGACTTTTAAACTTTAGGACATATCCCTGAGACTGAAGAAATCTGAGGATGGGCTGAGCAGAGAATCTTTGTTCAACACATGTTCTATTTCTAGCATCAGGTTTATACCCTTTGAGGGTCTTCCCAGATAAATATTAACAGACACACCTTTGGCAATGCGGGGTGCCCATATCACAGCAGTGTCAGCTGGGACTAACTCATCACTCACAGCCGAGAAGATGCAACATTCCATCCACATTGCTGTTTAGGCACCCAGTGGCTGGTAGCTGATTTTTTTTCCCTCTCAAAATCTGTCATCACACATGCAACCAGGCAAAGTAGTTTTGGTTTATTTTGAAAGAACATTAAATCCTTGAGAATGCTGGTAAATGTGAGGGATTTTTTTCTTTAGCATAATATCTCAGAATAAAAGAGACTTTCAATGAGCTTTTTCTCCTGAACCATGTTCAGCCATCTTCCGATTTGTTAATTCACGGTCTCCATTTATCACCATGCCAGTTCATAATGAAAACAAGAGAAATTTATGTAGCAAATTGGTATGATGGCTTTTAAAAGTATCTTTTGGTTGCATTTTACCATGCTTAGCATTGTAACAAAGGAAGATGTAGTTAGTGATCATTACCATTCCCAACAGCAACCTGGGTCTCTCGCCCCAAATTATGTAACACTGAACTGCCAGAGAACTATGCAGGAGACCCTTGGTATTCGCAGATTTAACACTCTGGGTTTTGAATATTTGCAATCGACCATGAAGGTTTGTTATGTGTTAATTGGCAGTTTTGCTGAGGTTCAAATTCAAATCATATGTACTTTGAAGCTGGTGTGAAGGAGTGATTGCGGAGCAAGTGAGTTAGTCCAGCCGGCCGCTCAGCATCCCTCTCCACTCAGATGTCCTCGTAGCTGTTGTTCTTTACCCCTAGCACAGAGGCAGTAACTCTCAGGGAAATTAAAAACTTGGTTTCTGTGGCAAACAAATATAGTCATCATATAACGGATAAAACGTGAGTAAATCTTTCAAAAGTATATGCTTCATTTGGAAAGATGATGTGCTTTGGGAATACCCATGTCTCAAAAAAGAAATAATTCTTGAAAGAGCCAGAAGCCTATGCAAATATCTGCATATTCATATATTTGGAGAGTCTTCATGTCTCAGCATCTTTCCCTTACAAATATCAAGAATTTCCAAACATACAGGCTCTCATGCCAAGACTGGTCTTGAAGGAGTCCGCTTGGCCTGAAAGCAGGGCTTTGTGGCCCAGACGTGGCCATGAGTGGCATATTCTAGGAATGTGAAAGCTTAGGGTTTGGCAGACTTTCCCATGAGTTGGCCACGAGGAAAATGGTGTTCCCAGCCCTTAGGATGCTTGTGAGTTCAGACCTCGGCTTGCTTGTGAGTACTTACTGGATAGGAGCCAGGACAAGGACCAGCAGGCCCCACGGTGTGTGAAGCAAAGAATTCTCAGATACACTGCAAAGTGAGAAGACAGAGTTTTTTGTAAAGCTTAGATGTATTCATTTCAAAGGGCTAGTCTTTAGTAATATTATTTTAAAATGTTCTTTTTAATGAAATGATGGAAACAGTTGATGATAGTTTTTACTTTTTATGTTTTCTGTGGCAAGATTAAAAGTTGACAACTTGTATATGTCTCCTGAAATTTTTAAAAATTTTTCTTATCTGGGAAATCCAATAGATTGTATACAGAGCATGCTAAGAGTATGTATACGTATTTTAAGAAAGAAAAACATTGTATTAAAATTGTAACACTCAAGTCACATTTGACTTACAAGAGGTGCTCAAACATGACTTGTGTTCATCTTTAGAAAGGAAAAAACTGTATTAAAATTGTAATACTCAGTATATATAAGTCACACTTGAGCACCTCTTATAACTGCAGAAGTCAAATGTGACTTGAGCGTTACAATTTTAATACAGTTTTTTCTTTCTTAAAATGTGGATACATGTTTTCTGTACCCTCTATCTATTATAGTTCTAAAACTATATAATTTAACAAGAGAAAAACTTCCCCAGATAGCTCAAGTTTGTCCTTATAGTCAGGAATAGGCACAACATGGCCTCTGGGCTTTTTGCACAAGAGTATCTGAGTCCCTAGATCACCCTTGAACCCATCTCTTCTGTGGCACTATTTCATTGCCGCTCAAGCTATTGGACCAGCTGTGTTTACATAGCTTGAGCCATTCAGAGTAAGTGATTTTTGTTTTGATAACAATGGAGAGAGTTATACTTTGTGTTCATAAGCACCATAAAAAAAAAAAAAAAAAATCCACTCTTGGTTATCATCCAAAAATGACAATTGTAAAAATAAGATTGAATCAATGATTTATTTTGTATCTCTTCTTTTTTACAATTGTAGTATTTCTGTTTTTGTAAAGTTCATATTGTACTTGAGGAATGCTAAGATTTACAAATTCATAGAAATAGGAGGCAATACTTTTTAAAAAGCGTATGAAACATTTAAACATACCAGTCAGGCCAAAGACCAGATGGGCTGTCAAATAACAAAACTGGAGCTAACAAGAGATTATTCTTGAAAACCTACATCTTCACCTCTTATTTATCACAGTGGAATGTTGACATATCAGTTACTGCACTGTGGAGTCAGAATGCAGCATCTTAACATCTGATCCCCAGGAATGGCCTTTCAATTTAGACTTCCTTGATAAGGAGCAGTGGACTAGCATTACATGTAAGCAGAAGGTGGACATCAGAGTATAAGTTAAACAACATCTAAATAAAACAGATATACAGAAAGTCAGGACAGCTACAAGAGTAATAGAATATGGCCAAAAAATTTTTAAGACTGATTAAACACGTAATATAATTATATATGGCAAGATGAAATCCAGGCAGCTTCCAAATCCACCCACACTCTCAGTAAAGGTAACTTAAGCAAGAAAGACATTACGTCAAGTCTGATTTCCTCATAGAAACAGTTATAATAGGGAATTATATGCATCACCAAAAGCCTGATGCCTAACGTTTTATAGAAATCATAAATAATCAACAACAAATGCTGTGTATATGTAGTGTGATGCTTCCCAAAATAGATATAAACCAAGCAGGGCAATTCCTCAGGTCCCATGCTCTGGAGCCCACTGACTTGGATGGTGATGGATTCTAGATCATTTTCAAAAGCTGGGTGGCTGCTGCCTTCAAAGACTCCATAGACTGGGACCTGATGGGAAATGTAGATTGTTCCTTCTTTACACAAGGCTCTGTGCTAGGCCCTGTGAGGGTACAACATGCTATAAGTTAGAAAATAGTGGTCACTGCCAAAGAAGTATATGAGTAAGACGTCTTAGTTAAAGAAATGTAAAAATAAGAAAAGAGAAATCCACCTATGTGACATTTTCTAAAGACTTACTTGATACAAAATTACTAAATAAAAAAATTGAATATCAAAAAGAGGGTAAATATATGTATCAAGCAAATACATTAAGGAATAATCCTAATATTAATAAGGAGTGTGATAAAAATTAAAGTGGAAATATTATTTGGAATAAAGATGTCCTTTCAGAAAAGATGTTTCACGATGAAAAAAGGAAAAGAAATGTAAAAATAAAAATAACATTACGATTTAGGTATTTCAGTGCCATCTGAGGTTTCTAAGAGATGTCTTTGGTTTTCTTGTCATGAATTCTATTTTTGTAGGAAAAGTAATGGGTCTGCATATTTTAAAAAGAATTTTTAGCCACTAAGGAAAGTTAAAAATCCTAATACTACATAGACCCTTGGGAGGAGAAAAAATGTCAACATGGGCCATAAAAAGATAAATTGCCATCCTTGTTAAGCGTTTTGATAATATGGAAAAAAATAATGTAAAGAGAGTAGATTCTCCCAGGGATTAGGGGGAATTTTGGCTGTGTTTTGTTAATCACTTGTATTTAAAATCCTTTTCCAATGGTGATAGATAAACATTTTCTAAATTCTGAATGACCTTCAGAATAAATAGTTTGTAAAACAGCAATCCTTGAAGAGCTCTTGCAAACTTCTTCAGAAGCAAGCCCTTCTGCTCCTGACAATATCGAAGGGAGAGGGAGAACGTGCCTGCCCTGATCATTCTAAGGGGGAGAAAAAATTTGTCATCATTTGAAATTTGATTTAAATGTTCAAAAGAACCAAGTTAAAAAAACTGAGACAATGAAACTTGAATTATTTAGAGAAGAGTCCCACTGTGGCACTCCCAAGGGTCTGTGTGGTCCCTGGACTTGACACCGTGTCGTTGACACTGCTTGTCAGCTGCAGAAGTACCAGATGGCATTACATCGGACAAGACCACTTTGCTTTGGAAGGAAGCATAGAATAAAGCCTCGGGGTAATTATTATGGTAGCCATGCTTTATTGGGGACTCAGGCACTATGCTAGCTTCGTCCGTGCAAGCTCTCATTTTTTTCTTCTAAACAACCCTAAGACATAGTTTCTGCTGCTATCTCACTTTAGAGACAGGGAAACTAACATCTAAGTAACCTTGACACTGTTAACAGAACCTGGAAAGATTTGGACCCACGTTTGTCTGAAAGCAACTTTAGGTCAGGGAAAGCTGTTTGTGGCATATTTCCCCTGGCTGCAGGATTACAGATGCTGTAAGGATGCTGCAGTCACAATTATTATGGATAAAGTCCGGGTGAGTGAGAAGAGGCAGCAGTGGAGTCAGAATCAGGGAAACATGCGGTGCTACTGTGAGAAAGGTGCCATTCACATCACCCTAATAAAATATTTTATAATTAAAATGTAATACTAAAAATTAAAACCCACTTGCTCATTGAAGTTTTTCTTTGTTGCTTTAAGGCTAGGAGAAAGTGGCACATGGGTTGTCACCTTGCCTGCTTTGACACTGGTACTGATATTAGGTGCACCTCTCTTGCTGACTGTCTCTCAAACTGCGACTGGTTCCTTTCCAGCAGTTTCCTCTCCTGTCAACAAGTTAGGTCTGTGCTGGAGCACCTCCTTCTCTGCTGTTTACAAGATGAAGGCCAAGTGTATTGAAGCCAGTAAGCAAAGGCAGTGGGTGACTCCAGGGCCATTGAAATGTGAAGAGACAACTGGAATGCTGAAGATTGTTAGAGCAGACAGCTGTAGGCAGCTACGTGTTTTCCCTCCCTGCGAAATTCAGAGAAACAGGGCCACGGGCATTGGCCCAGGTATGGGTCGGCCAAGATTACAGCAGCCTAATCATAGCAGTATTTGCGATGCCAGATGTCCAGTCAAAAAGGGTTAAAACTTCAGATCCAAAGCCTGTTTTGCCACCTCCTTGCTGGTGAGACAATCCTTTGTGATTACCTCATTATTCATCACCTCCCAGCAGATACCAGCAGGCTTGATTTGCTGGGCTAGAAATCCATTTGGGTGTCATGTGTCAGCTAAACAGGCTTAGTTACAATAGAACCTGATTCATTTTCACCTTGGCCTCATAAAATGTGGCATGTGTATTAGCATAATGGATTAGGAGGAAAAGAGCATTCACTACAAGAAGTGAGTAAGCACAGTCCTGGGATTTACACATTTGATCTTTGGTGTATTTGACTCACTCCACTTTTCAAGATTTGATGTCTCCTTTCTCCCTAAAATAACTAGTTTCAGATCCCTTACTTTCTGCTTTCATGCCAAAAGGACCTCTTAGAATTTGTAGCCCCGATCTTCCTAGTTTCTCTCTAAGGCTAACAGTAACTCTGGTTTATTTCCCGCTCTAGGAGTAGACACGGGTACAATTAGTGATACGTGTGCAACCATCCTCTGAGTTCAGACCAAAATTGGGATGAAGAGTCGGGATTCCCTCTCATGGACATACTCAGGGCTCACAGATGTAGATTTTTCCCTCTGGCTAGAATACAGTGGGGGAGAAGTTCTGCTTTCAATTCCATTTGATTTTTCGAGCATTTCTTACATGAAAGTCATTTTACTAGGTAGTGTGACAAACATTAGGTAGCTTTAAAAAATTCTCTGATCTAGGAGTTTTAAGTCCACTAAAAGATAAACAAACACAAGACTCACTGAATATAAAACAGAATACAAATAGGAAGAAATCTTGGAGTAAGACCAAAGAAAGAACATTTGAGCGTCTGTGTTTTAATTGTTTAAAGCATTATATGCGGTGGCACTATGGTTATGAACACAGACATTGTCACACAGTGTCAGGCATGTTGGAGACACTGATCACAGCAGAGGCTGAATAGGACACTATTGGACACCTCATGCTAAGTGCTTTATGCATGTTATCTCATGTAACACTCACACCGATCCCAAGGTTCCCTTCTTAGAGACAAAGAATTTCAGTTATTAGATTAGACGACTTATCCAGGAAGTAGGTGACTGAGCCTGGAGTCAGTTTCTGGTTTGTGTGACTCCAAGGCCCTACCCTATCCACCACCCCACAATGCCTCTTGAACACAGACGTGGGGGTCAGTATGTGGAGAAAACAGAGCAAAGGGAACAGGTGAGGGAAGAACCAGAGGCCAGCAAGCTTGGGATATGTTTGAACAACAGCCCACTCCAAGCAGGAAGCTGTGAAGCATAGATTTTTATTTGAAGCAAAAATTGTGTAAAATAACATGTTTTCTGTATGCAAAAATACTGATACCTTCTGTCCTGTTGTGTTCTATTGCATTTGCTTTATTTTTAAAATAGCTTTTTGTAACCCACAGTTAGGTTACAACTGTGGTCAAGAAAACTACTGCTTTGGATCATAGCTGGGTGAGATGGAACAAGGTGGGAAACCGATTATAGGCCATGGCACGTGAGCTGAGGCAAGAGCTAGAGAAAGGGGAGCAGTGCATAAAAAAGATATTCCAGAAGGGAATGACTTGGCAACTGAAGGGCTGATGACCATTCGCAGAAGTTGGGAAGAGGGTGGGAAACTTGGCTCCGTGTAGAAAGAGAATTTGGTTTGTACACACTGGGTTTCAGGTGCCAAGAAGGCAGTAGCAGGCTCCAGGAGGGATGCAGAGGCAGTTGGGGTGGGGGTGGTGACACGGGCCTGCAAGTCAAGTGTTGCCGTCTGAGTGGAGGGTGGCTGATGTGGAGGACAGTGACTGATATCCAGGTGAGAGAATGGCAAAGCCTGAGGACAGACCCTTTGGAACATACATGTTGAGGCAGAACATACATGTAGTTTGCAGGTGGAACATATCCATATAGCAGAACAAATGGACACACAGGAAGATCCAGAAAAGCAAAAAAGACAGAAGGAAAACCAGCACAGTACCACATAGAACCTTCTTTCTCTTTTTAACTTTTCATCTTTTCTTTTCTAGTATAATCCAGGCTTTCCCACATCACAGCAATGTTCGCTTCTACTCCCCAGCACCTGCCCGCTAAATCCAAGGCACTTGTACCTTTCCTTTGGTTAGCCTCTGCTTAAATCCACACGTGTTCTTTTATTCACCATTTTGTGGGTTGGGAATTCGGGAAGGGCTTGGCTGGGTGCTTCCTCTCTGTTTCCCCTCATCAGCCGAGGCAGCTGGAGCCGGACAGCACGTCCAAGGTGGTCTCTCCACCGGCTCATCTGTTACTCCGTAGTACTCAGCACATTTAACTCCATCCACACAGGGCCCCACCCCAGGGCCTCTCCATGTGGCCAAGTCTTCTGAGGGCACAGCGGCCTCAGAGCTGTCAGACTGCTTGCATGGCAGCTCAGGACACCACAAACAAGCATTTCAGACATAGAAAGTGGAAGCTTCTAGTTGCACAAGGCCTGGTCCCAGAAACTGGCCTGGCATCACTTCTACTGTATTCTACTGGTCAAAGCAATCACAGAGCCCATGCAGATTTACAAAGAAGGAACATTGGCCCTTCTGTCCTCTCAAACTAGTCTGAGAAGTCTGCTCAAATTGTCTCCTATAAGCTCAAAAGCAAGACAGCCATTAATATGTGCCCCACCAGGTTCTTCCTCTGTGCAGAGGGGCTCCTGTCATACACAAAGCCAAGCAGGGTGTCTTTTAACAGACTGCTGGGGGCCTGCCATCAGGACATCACTTTAGGGCCCTCTGTGGGCTCTGTCTCGTCTTACTGTGAAAGCCGTGGTTGACGCCTCCTCTGCTGGAAGAGAGCTTGACTTTAGGCTGAACTGCTAGAGCTCCAAATCCATCAAAGCCACGTTGGGTCCTGAGCCAGAGGCCGGGTGTGTGTGTGTGTGTGTGTGTGTGTGTGTGTGTGTGTGTGTGTGTTTGGGCGTGAATCTGGAGTCCCTTGTTATTATTACCTTGGCCTCCAAGCAGTGCAACTTGTGACTCATGGAGATAATATATGAAAATCACTCTTCTTGGACTGACTTCTTCCTCCATGGTTTCCGTTTGTAACTCATGGCTGCCTTCCCCAGGATGCAGACACGGTTTCTATCAGGGGTTGGCCCAGCAAAAGGCAGGGCTCTGACTCAGAGCTGAGGGATTGTTACTGGACCATCCAGAGCTTCCCAGTGGCTCCTCCTTGGGGTGAATTTTGTAAGGAGCTACTCAGTGTCTCCTGGATAATGGAGTTAATGAGTAGCCTTTTCTAACCTTCTCAATGCTCCAGCGTGTCTCATTACAATGTGAACACCACTTCAAATCAAGCAGAGACCTCTGTACAACAGTAAACATCTGTTTCAAGACACACACACCCCCATACTGAATACCTGATGTGGTCTAGCAAGCATTTTTTTATTCAGCACAAGTTGCTCAAAGTTCCTATTCTCCTTATGTCCTATGGCAGAGTGACTGAAGATGTAGTGGTCCTCTTTGAAAATACTTACCACCTTTGTATGATAATAGTGTAATATCTTCTCCATCCCAATGGGCTGTAAACTCCAGAAGGGCAAAGGGAAAGCTTATGTGATTCACCCCAATATCTCCAGCACTGACTGAACATAGCTTAGCAGCACTTAGTAAGTACTCATTACACAAATAAGAGAAGAATTGAATGAATCAGCAAATAAACAAATAAATATTGTCTCTATCCTAAATCTTCCAGGGAAAAATCAGGTCTGGGCCTCTGTGGTTGTAGAGGTACCCACCTCGGAATCAGTGTTTCAATTTTCATTTGTTGTTTGGGAGTCTACATTGAATGTAATTTAACAAGCAGGTTTCACTTGTTTTTTTTAAATTACAGTGTTACTTCTTGGAATTCTAAGGCCTAATCTCTTTGCTTTGTGTGGTTTAAGGCAGGCTCTTTAAGCTAGAGAAAAACAATGTGAATGATATGATGTTTCCCCTCTTACAGTAGTTGCAATCTCCATATAACTACCAGGATCTGTATAATTTAGGTAATGGGTTTATTTTTGCTGAATTGTTTGAATAAGTATGTTTGATTAATTCAAGATAATGACATACTCTTAAACTGCAATAACAATACTAACATTTAGGTAGGGGTTGCACTGGGCGCACAGGTGTAAGCTCTTTACACACATTATTTCAATTAATCCCCCGGTAACAACTGAGAGAGACAGACATTGAACACCATCCCTTTTTCTTTTTATTATTAAATCATAGCTGTGTACATTGATATGATCATGGGGCATTATACACTAGCTTCATAGACCGTTTGACACATTTTCATTACACTGGTTAACATAGCCTTCCTGGCATTTTCTTAGTTATTGTGCTACAGAGGAAAGCAATAAAGCTTAGAGAAATTCATGTTCAAGACTATAGAGCTACTAAGATTTGAACTAGGATCCAATTCCAGATATAAGTACTTGATAAACACATTATACTAGAATGGAGGATAGTTTCTATTTTCCTATTCAGATTAATTTACAATGTTCAAAGAAGTATGAACTTTCTAAATACCCGCACAATTCTAGTGTCACACACTTAGTTTCAAATCTTGCTATGTGACTTCAGGTTCGTCTCAGAGCTGCCATTCCCAGGACCCAGACAGTTTCCACTGGGGCACAGAGCAAGGAAAGAATCTTCGCAAAAGGCAGCTCTGACATTCTGACACAGACCTGCCCACCTCCTCCCCCCACTATGCTGGCCCACTCTTACTGGGCCAACCCTCCTCCCATGAAAACACAGAATTAGGAAGCTCTACCTCAGGATCATCATGAGAATTAAATGATATCATATGTATTAAACAACTAACCCAGTGCCTGATAGATACTAAGCATCACCGATATAAGTTGTTATTGAGATGATCATTATTACTGTTGAGATAAAAATTTTCTGAATGCATGACAGATACTATCACGAGGAAAGCAAGGTCTGTTTTTATAAGAGGTCTGACTAACATTGGTGGTGTTGCCCTCAGTGTGTTTATCACTGCCTGGTCTCTGCTCACATGTGCAAATATAACTCCTGGAATTGAAATCTACCTATAATCCTTCATGGTTACTTATCTTTTGAAAGATTTTGGCAAAATAAAAATGAGCATATTTGAGCTATACATTTTCTCTTCTCTTGTCTAAACCTCACTTTAATAATAATAAAGTGATAATAGAAGCAATAATATAAACAGAAATGTGGCTGCAAGCAGGAAAAAAAGGGCCAACTTACGGATTCAGTTTTAGTACAAAAACTAAAATTAAACCCAAATATTATCTATACAAGATGAATAATTACCACCTGGTATCCAGAGTTGACTATGCCTTTGAAGTCATCCAGTCTATTGTGAATCAATTTGTGCATCTATAATAACTTGATAATCTGAGACAGGGTCTCACTCTGTTGCCTGGGCTAGAGTGCAGTGATGTTCTCATAGCTCACAGCAACTTCACACTCCTGGAGTCATGCAGTCCTCCTGCCTCAGCCTCCCAAGTTGCTAGGATGACAGGTGCATACCACCATGCCTGGCTAATTATTTTTATTTTTTTCTAGAGTCAAGGATCTCACTGTTCCCCCAGGCTGGTCTCAAACTCCTGACCTCAAGTGATCCTTTCACTTTGGCCTCCCAAAGTGCTAAGATTACAGGAGTTAGCCACCACACCCAGTCTGATCTGGTAATTTGATCAACTTTTCTAAATTCTGTAGTATTCCATATTTTTATGTATCATTTCTTATTATTACAGACCTATTCCATATTAACTCTTTGATTGCTTCTATGCAAATATATTATAATGTCAGGAGACCAGAATAATGATTCAGAAACTGAGCTCTGAAGCTGGCCCTTTTCCAACTTGCTGTGTGGCCTCCAGGAAGTTGGTTAAGATTATTGGATTGTTACTTTATCTACAACATGCAGTTTTTGATCTTCCATTAAAATTTGTGCAGATTAACTGACTTTCAGTAATTGTTGCAAATCATTTTAAAATGCTCTTTAGCAGTCCCCGCAACCCAATTGAGTCAGCTTCCCAATAAGCCAACTCTATAGAGAGTGTAGTGAATATTTTCCTGGTTTGCATCTTTTGAGGGAGAGCAGTGCTGTGGCAGCCCCTTCAAGGAAGTTGTCTGAAGTGAATGGTCTCCTGAAGGACACATCTGGCATAGAGCAGGCCGCTAATGTGAGGAGAGTTCAGCATGAGAACAAAAAAAGAACAGGGAGAGCAGCAAAGTCACACCCCACAGGTGGCCGTGCCAACCTAAGCAACGAGAAAGTGCTCCAAGGCTTCTGTGTGGATGCACAAACTGAATGGTGCTGCGGCTCATCTCACCCTTCAGGACATGATGGCGAGGGCAGGAGCTGAGCTCATCAAAGGCCTGAGATGAAAGGGAAGGGGGACATCTCTGTGGCTGTAATTCAAGAGATGCTTTTCATCCCGGTCAGGACATCCAGTTGGTTTTCAAGGAACAGGCTCTGCAGCCTCTAAGAATCTGCCAAGTAACTTCGGCAAGAATGAACAATAATGAGACAGAAACCTCTTTATATGGTCTTCCTTTTTTCTTTTCCGTTCTTGTCCTTTCTTCCTCTCTCCCTTCCTTCCTCTCTTCTCTTTCCTTTCTCTTGCGATCATCTCCTCTTCCTTTCTCTGAACTTCTCCCCCCCCCCCACCTCATCTGATGCAGTATATGGGTAGGAGCCAGAGCCCTTCCCTCTGAGGCTTCCCCTCAAACACATAGCTGGAGCTCCATGTTATCAGTAGATACTTTTCTGTATCTGGGGGAGGTAGACAGGAGGTGAACAAAGTTTTTAAAAATTACAGTGTGGATGAGGTAGCTTTTTGCTGTTTTACATCTCTGACTAAGCCATTTGCTTCAGAATGGAAGAATCTTGTGTGCGTGGATGAACCTTGGGTGTGCCAGTATCGAGCTGGCAGAACCTTCCCGGTGACAGGCAGGGGACAGAGCTTAGTCTGGTATTTAATTTTTTTTTTTTTTTAGTTCCACTCAATTTATGAGGCCTGGGTCAGTAAGGACCATGCTTCCCTGGGTCTACCTGAGACAGTGCAATGAAAAAAACAATTCCAGGGTCTCTTCTCCAGAGTTTTTAACTACTTGCTCTTTTCTTTTTCTTTCTTGCTTTTTTCCCCTAGCTACAGAAATCAACATGGTAATACTGTCATGGGTAATTACTGAGTTACACCTTGTGAGCTGTGATTTGGGTTGGCCTTGATGTAGAACAATGCAACAGCTTAATGACTGTGTCACTGGGGAGGCAGCCCTGGCTGCCCCCAGAACTGTGTCATCCACACACATCTCCTGGGCACAGCCCAGGAGCACAGTCCTCAGTGAGCTATCAGTGGACAGCCAGGCTTCTTCTTCACTGACCCAGAGGGAAACGTGCTCAGGAAGGTGTACACTGATTCATTTATTAAGATGACGTAAGAAAAAAAAGTGCCTAGGGACTTACCAGTTTGGTTTTATAACTGCATTAGTTATTATCAGCTGGAAACAAGGGCCGTGTTCTGTGAGGGGGAAACAAACCCTCTTTTGCTACCCCTGTAATCTGCATTATTTTGTGATCCTGGCCTTTCCCCTCTAGGGACTTTGCTTTCTCCTGCATACAACATGAATGAGATCATCTTGGGCCAAACACCCTTGAGAGACCATGAGGCTGGCAAGAGCTCACTTGTAACCAAGGGTTATCTCAGCCACAGAAAACATTCAGAGCCCGCCTGGTGGATAGTTTGTAAAATCAGGGGTTTGACGACAAGAAGCATTTCTTATGTCAGCACAACAAAATGTCCCTCGTAAGAACTTTGACATGGAAAGATGATTTTTATGGGGAAGAGGTCTCCTGTTTTTTTCTAAAACTGGATGCACATTTTAAGATTGCTTTTCCTGAACTGAGATGACAACTTTACTTTGACACAAAAGAGGCTGCGAGTAGGAAGGGTGCCCAGTGAAATGAGCATGTTCAGAAGGAAAAGAAAACATTTCTGAAAGGGCATGTAAGGCAGACCTGCTGGGGCAGGTTTGCATTGAAAGGGCTCTTTGCATGGTTTCAAAATCCTGCGGGAGCTGTGCAGAGGGGTTGACAGGTCACTAATGAAATGCCGAGACTTGAGTCGTGTCCCAGCGCAGGCAATGCGGGGGCTCAGGTGCCGTCTCAGAGCCCAGGCTGAACATGAGATTGACAACAAAAATGCTCACACATCTCTGGGTTGTTTGCCAAAACCCTTTTGTGCCTCCTTTGACATGGATAACGCGTGTTCCAGAAGCAAAATTTGTCCTTTCTGAATGGAACTCACACTTGATTGTAAACCTGTATGCCTCTACTCAAGAACACCTCTCTTCAGGACTGCTTGAAGTTTTAGCAAATCCAGAGAATTAGGTTCCCTCGCTGGCTTTCCACAGGCATCTCTTTCTCACACAAGAGACTTTCAAGTCCTTCTCAGCCTTTGGGGCACTTGAGATTCTTTCTCTTCTCCCTAAAAATGCAGAGAGGAATTGTAGTTGTCCCCTACCCCCAATCGGGGCTAACAGAACCCAAACTGATGAACGTCATGAAACAAGCTTAGAGCCTCCTTTCTTAATTTTAATTTTTGACCTGGTTAACCTGGTTAGGAAAGAAAGCTCATCTTTCTGCTTGAGCAGAAATCCTTTCCAGTGTGTCCACACAGGTCCAGAGAGCTGACAAACTGGCTGCATTGGAGACATCGGAACGCTACATCCCCCTGTGGGGTCATGCCCTGCGCCCAGAGGGAGAATGCTGGGGCCACATGCGCGGTGCCTCCTGACTAGACCTGCCTGCTTGGGAGTGTGGTTTACACACGCAAAGCCAGCTCTCCCACAGCAGGCTGCTTAAAGACCTAGCATTAAGGTGAAAACTCGTGCAGGAAATTATTTAGAGGCTTCAGATGACTTTAGGAAAAACACTGAAAGAAAGAAATCAGGCAGTAAGCTGAGGTTAGTCACCAGGTTGACCTCCCCTTCACTGGGGCTCTCTGAGTGAGGCCTGAGCCACTGAGATAAGAGCTGATCATTCACAGAGCAGCCGTGGGGCCCTTGCAGCCTCCTGGGTGCCAGAGGCAGCCTGTATTCAGGGCTGCGTGTTCGCTGCTCTGCTGCTTGTTGGCAAACACGAAGCCCTCTTGCAGGGACACCAGCCCTCTCCTCTGGATACAGGTGTGCTCTGTGCCAGGCGTGATGACAAATAGTTCCAGTCTTTTCACCACTGCTGTGACTCTCAGAGAGGTCAATACACTGACTTGAAGAAACAGATTCTTTGAGCTGTAAAACATTTTCCTTTTGTTCACAAAGCAGAAATTCTAGCAAGTGCTAATGATGACATTGGCATCAAAAGGTATATGGAATGAACACCATTCCACTTAAGGAGATCATACCATCAAATTCTGACTAGAAGCACAATCTAGAAACCACCTACATGTCCATAAATGTGGAGACTAGTTTTTTATTTTTTATGTTTTTCAGAAGAGTTGTTTTTTTTTTTTTTTAATTTGTAAGACCTTCATGTCATGAAATACCATATAGCCCCAAAAAGCACTGAGGTTTATCTTTCAGGACTAATATGAAAGGTACCAAATATATTAAGTACTAAAGGCCAGGTATGAACTGATAGATATGGTATGGTTCCTCTTATGTTTAAAAAATTATCTACATGTTCATATGTTTGATAGATATAGATTTTTTTTTTTTAAATCTCCAGAAGAAAGTGAATGGTCAAAGTGTGGCCCACAGTAAGTTCAGAATTTGAGTGTTTAGAAACTTTATAGCAATTTGACATTGCCACTGCATCCAAGTGTATGATGTTGAACTTTGTTTTTTTTTTAATTTTATTTTTTGAGACAGAATCTCAAGCTGTCTCTCTGGGTAGAGTGATGTGGCATCATAGCTCACAGCAACTTCAAACTCTGGCTCAAGCTATCCTCTTGCCTCAGTTTTTCTATTTTTAGTAGAGACAGGGTCTCATTTTTGCTCAGGCCAGTCTCGAACTCATGAGCTCAAGCAATCCACCTGCCTCAGCCTCCCAGAGTGAACTTAGGATTTTTTTAAAACTGGGTTTGTACTTTATAGTCTTTGGGTGATTTTTGAATTATTCTAGTAAGTAATTCTCACCATATTATACAAAAATATTGGTCCATGAGGGCTAGAAACAAGAAAAAGTTTATTCATTTGCCTCAGAATGTTTCTATTCTAGAAATGTGAGCAAAGAATCCCATTTACACCTTTTTTTCACACTCTCTATCTGTCTGTATTGTTTGAATTTTTATCCTGAATTTCTTTGATGATTAAACATTTGGAAACATTTATATTGGGTTGTAGAAATTGTACCAGGTTAATGTTCTTATCCAGTATATCTTTCCCTTACTCATTTTTTCTAACACCTGAACCACAGCATCTCTTCCACATGGCATTTCTTCATGCTCTGAAACTGCTCAAGCTTCAGAAAGAAGCATTTCTTGGGAGGATGGCCAAAGAGTGCCAAGGGAAGTGGGCAGGCAGTGACCAATCAAGAAGGACTGCCCACCTTTTGCACAAGTAGTTTTCTGCATCCTTGAGTGCAGCTGGAGTGTGATCCTCTCCCAGATGAGAACACTGGGCTCAAGTCTCATTAAAATCTCCTCACTGGATTACAGATCCAAAGTCCTCTGGGAAGCCTTGCAAACCACGTAATGTTTCCCGCTTTGCATTTTCAATTATGCATCTTTGATTTAGCTGACAGATGTGAAGCCGCGTGCATAGCCAGGCAATCCCCTGGCGGCCACACATGTGCAGAGGGAGGCTGTGGAACACCACCTTCCAGCTCCATCTGGCATCCACTTCCAATCACTCAGAGCCTCTCTTTTCCATACCCCTTCCCTCAGCGCCCCCTTCCCTCCTCCTCCCAGGCTCTGGCGTGGTTTGGATGGACACACCCACATTTACTCAAGTCTCCCTTCTCTTTGGAGGACCTCCCAAGGCAAATGAGAACGGTGTGGTGTGCCGGTTTGAGAGAACATCTCTTTTATTATGGGATGGCACCACCCCAGCATTCCATCAAGCTTTTCAGTGTAGAAATCAGGTCAAATTCTGGCTCTGTCCCAAGCCATGGCTGCCAGAACCATATATAGAAACATGTGGCTGGACGCTTAGAAGCACTTGGCTCAGTTCGGCACAAACTCCACTTTTGGTGCTGAGTCCCAGGTTTGTTGCCATCCTGGTAGAGATGTCAGGCCTGCTCTGCAGAATCTGCCCGGCCTCCAGGGGGAGAGGGAGAGCTCTGAGGCCTTCCCCAGGAGCCTGCCATGAGCTGTTATTGCCAAGCCTCACAAGAGTATGGGTCACATAGGGATCAACCACCACCACCACTGCAGGGCAGTGACAGGGATGCGGGGGGGAGCCATGTATGCAATTCTGTGTAGGTGTGTGCACACGCAAGTGCTTTTGTGCACATGTATGTGTGCATGCTCTTGTTCTGAGCACAGTGTTGGTTTTTCAACATGGGTAATAACTTTGAATGCTTCTCCATTATCACACTATTGTGTTCTTCAATGAATAGGGAACCTCAGCACCTATGGCTGGTTAAAACTGTTTGGTGTCATGGGGTGGTGCCTGTGGCTCACAGAATAGGGCACCAGCCCCATATACCAGAGGTGGTGGGTTCAAACCCAGCCCTGGCCAACAAAAAGAAAGCTGTTTGGTGTCAGATTTATCTAAAGTGTGGACAGAAAGAAGATTTTTCCTCATTCATTATTATTTAATACATATGGGAGTGTGGTTCAGATCATGGCTTTTCAAGGGTCCAGACTAAATGAAATTCTCTGTTTTATGTCCTTTTTCTCTTTATTTAGAATTGTAGATAGGGGTTTATATTATTTTAATTTAAATTTTTTTATTTTTCCCTAGCACTTAAAGTTTTTGCTGTAAGTGCCAACTTTAAAGTTAACAGTCATAGTTATTAAATGTGCATTTTTTTTTAATTCCATTTTCTCACATCTTAGGTCTCCTGATAAAAAATGTCATTATTCCTTCTTTCCCATGTATTCTGCCATTGATGGTAAAAATACGTCAATGTGAAGATTCTTGAACTCTGGAAAGACATACAAAGAACAAGTAGATGAATTAAAAATACCTTTCCTGTTGGGGTGGCACCTGTGGCTCAAAGGAGTAGGGCACCAGCCCCATATCCAGAGGTGGCAGGTTCAAACCCAGCCAGAAACTACAAAAAAAAAAAAAAAAAAAAAAAAAAACCTTTCCTGTTAAATTTAACTTTTCCTGGTATTACATTTTTCTCTCTTTTTCTCCTTTAGTGGGCACTATCTTTCATACTTTCATACCATGGCCTTATGATAGAACTCTGGGAGTTCTTCTGAGTACTCACAGTGTATATTCTGTGTGGTGTGGCACAGGAAACAGACCACAGGCTTCAGGATCAGAGAGCATGGGCTTCAACCCCATCTCAATTACTTCTTAAATATGTGAGTGGGCAGGTTATTTAGTATCTAAGTCTTTGTTTCCATGTCTGTAAATAAAGATGAAATGAAATTATGTATATTAAGCAACTCATCAGATCTTATTTTTCTCCTCTTCTCCCCTTTAATGTACTTAGAATATATTTATCCCTACCCACACCCACTGCCCTCCTTCCTTCTATTGTAGCCTTAAGGAAGTGGAAGAGTTTGTAGGTTTGCACAGTGAAGGCCAGAATCTGCTATAGAACCAGGAAGAGCTGATACTCTTCTAAATATAAGCCCTTAGGGCTCAGCAGGTATCTTCTCAGCAAAGCCGCTGCCACTGAGGACGTGATCAGAATTAGTACCTCCTTGCGTAGCAAGAAGTTATCCTCCTATTGTATTTTCCTTATAATTTTCCACTTTCTGGCATTTCCTAATTGGGTTAAAATATATTCACCCTAAATTTTACCATTTTAGCAATTTTTAAGTGTACATTTCAGTGGCATTAAGTATATTCACAATGTTGTGCCACCATTACCACCATCAATCTCCAGAAATTTTTCATCTTCCTAAACTGAAGCACTGAACTCAGTAAATAAAAACCCCTCAACTCCCTCTTTCCCCAGCCACTGGCGACCTCCTTTTGACTTTCTGTCTCTGTGAGTTTGGCTACCTCAGTACCACATGGAAATGGAATCATACTATATTTATCCTGTGTGCACAGCTTATTTCACTTAACATAGTCTTCAAGGTCCACCCATGTTGCAGCATGTGGCAGAATTTCCTTTATTTTCAGGCTAATATTTATTGTCTGTATATACCACATTTTGTTTATCCGTTTATACATCAATGGATACTTAGGTTCTTTTCACCTTTTGGCTATTGTAATTAATGCTGTTATGAACATGGGTGTGCAAATATTTGTTCAAGTCTCTGCTTTCAATCCTTTGGGATATGTACCCAGAAGTGGAATTTCTGGATCATATAGAAAATCTATGTTTAATTTTCTTTTTTTTTTTTTTTGCAGTTTTTAGCCAGGGCTGGGCTTGAACCCGCCACCTCCAGCATATGGGGCCGGCGCCCAACTCCTTTGAGCCACAGGCACCGCCCTATATTTAATTTTTTGAGAAACCACCATACTGTTTTCCACAGTGGCTGCACCATTTATAATCCCAACAGCAATGCACAAGTTCTCTGTTATCGCCACATCCTTTGCAACAACTGTTATCTTCTGGGGGGATTCATTTATTTGTTTATAATAGCCCTCCCAATGGGAGTGAAGGGGTAACTTAATGTGATTTTGATTTGCATTTCCCTAATGGTTAGTGGGAGTAATGTGGCATCATTTTATTCATATCTCTGCTGTTTCCCAGATTAATATGAAGGTACATAATGATTAGGTTACGTTGTTCGCATTTGTAAGGTGAAGTCCAAGTTGCATTTGTGTCCTTCACTCAGAAGTGTGCATTGTACACATTGGGAGGGAACTTATCGAACTCTTCCTCCCCTTCCTCCTACTTGAATTTAATTGAGTTTTTCTCTCATGTGGGCCTGTAGTTATTAATCTACTCCTTTCAATTTAGTATTGAATACATGTGATGCTTGTTTTTCTTTTCTGTGATATTCTGCTTAGGAGAGTTGTTTTCCAAAGGGCAAAGATGAAGTCCAACTATCACTCTTTGCTGATGATATGATCATATACTTAGAAAACCCCAAAGACTCAACCACAAGTCTCCTGGAAGTGATCAAGAAATACAGTAACGTCTCAGTATATAAAAATCAATGTTCACAAAGCAGTAGCCTTTATATATGCCAATAACAATCAGAATGAGAATCAAATCAAAGATCCAGTACCCTTCCCAGTAGTATCAAAAACAATGAAATAACTTGGGATATAATTAACAAAGGACATGAAGGATCTCTAATGAGAGAGCTATGAAACACTGAGAAAGACATTTAACATTGTTAAAATCTCTAAACTACACAAAGCAATCTGTAGATTGTTGCTTGTTCTTTGTCTGGCTCCCCAACCATATGTGAGCTTTGTGAGTATGAGAAATGTGTCTGATTTATTCACCTCTCTATTCTTAATCCAGAGTTTCATGACTAGCACATAGCAGATACTCAATTATTTGTTAAATGAATGCATGGATAAATTTACTGGAGATAAAAATTCTAAATATGGACTCCAAATTAATCTTCAGGCACTCAGTTATTTGCCTGAGATAATAAGTAAATATCACCTTTCCATCACTCAGCATCTCTTGAAAAATAGTAAAAGTATATGCCTGTGCCTTTTCTGCCCAGATTGGTAAAATGTGGCTGGATTGCTCTAGCTTCTGGAATTGATAATGGACAAAATTGCAATATTTTTGCTATTTTTATGACTAAATTAGATCTACTATTAATAATTGGTACCAGACATATAGTAGGTGCTCACAAAATACTTGCTGATAAATAAGTGAATGGTCCTGAAAATAGTAATGAGAAATATAGATTGTATGTGACAGATGTAGAAGTTCCCAGGACAGAAGAGCCACAGTTAGTGACTTTGGTGGGAATTGTAAACACCAAGATTATTGGATAATTCACAGGTCTTTTTGCTGTCAGTAATCAATTTGGAAACTACATCCATAGCCAGATTGCCCATGTAATGTTGCTTTTCTAAAAATCAGTCAACTGTAGGACGCCAGAAAAACCCAGTTTCTTTGTTTGGTTTATTCCTCAAAGCATAAGGCAAGCATTCCCCCACATTCTTCAGCTCAAATAGTAGGTGTGGTCCTTCTCGCCTTACAGAAGGGGCTACTTCCCGTTGTACCTGTTCTGCAAAGTGCTCGACTGTTAGCAGAATAAGACAAGAGTATCCTCATTTAAATTTTGTTCCAATGTTTAAACAAGGAAAACATGCTTTGTGCCAACCAAGATTTCTGCTAGTCTTGATAGACAGAAGTAGAATGAAATAGTAATCTCCTTAATGAAGGCAAGGTAGTAATCTGTTTTCGATGTGTCTCTGTGTTGTTACTAAATCAACAAAAGAGGAAACAGAGAATTAGCCATCAGAGGAACCAAGTTCCTCAGGTCAGCCAGGCTTATGGGGGTGTGATCCAGTACGCCACACTGATGGTGATAGTGGCTGGTGGGAATATCTGTAGCTTCCTAGCCTTGGGGGCCAGAAGTGGCCCTGTCAGAGGTGGAGAGCA
This sequence comes from Loris lydekkerianus, assembly GCA_963574355.1. NCBI lineage: Eukaryota > Metazoa > Chordata > Mammalia > Primates > Lorisidae > Loris > Loris lydekkerianus. The sequence continues at coordinate 1,719 of CAUYPK010153442.1, read as the reverse complement.
CACCTGCAATCAGCAGTCTTTGGCTCAAACAAAGTGAGGGTACTCAATTATTATAGAAAGTGAGAGAAAGTGGGAATGATCTCATGAAATTGCTGGAGGAATCCCAACAAAGGGACTGAGTCCTTTAGTCTGCTTCCTAAGAGATAGACATTCCAGTAAGAGCAGCCCCACTTCATTAGCCTAATAGGAAAGTTATGCTTTCTTTTGTTTCTTCTGTTTCTCAATGTGTAGCTAAAGGAATTCTACTTTTCTGGGGAAAGAAATAAACCTTGCAAAAGCCCCCTTAAGTTACATAGAGTAGACTTAAGTCACATGCTCATGTCTCATGTAATTACCACCTGGAGAATAAGCCCAGGTGGTTAAACCAATCACCCCAGGGCTGAAGATTGCCTGAGCATGTGGCCTCAAAGGTGTGAACTCTAGAATTAGGCTCTGCCAGCCTGGAGAAGGGATGAGATGGACGGGGTAGGTAAAAAGGCCTTTGTTACCATGGCCTGGTGGCTGGTGGGGGATCATGACTCACATGAAGTCTTGGTTTCCATGATTGCCATTTCTTAAAGTCTACTTATATTCACTAGATCAGATGCCCAAAGCTTTCCTCCCTGTTAGCCATTTGGTACTGTCTAGATGGGACCAACGGAACCAGAATAATGGACATTTGGTAGAAAAGTAAAAGAGATTTATCTTGGAATACATCAAACTCCCATGTACAATTTTCTATTCACAACACCATCAAACCGGGACAGTGGGAATATTTCCTCCAATAAATAAATATTTATTCCCCTCTTTCCAAAGGGGAAAGAGGAAGGCACTCAGGCCTTATACTTGGTATATACTTGGCCAGACAAAACCCCCTGCGCAGTCCTCATGGAGCTGACATCTTAATGGGAACAACAGAGAGTAAATACAATAACATAAGCCGGTAAATGAGAAAGCATATCTGAAGGGATAAGATTGATTTTTAAAAGGGCAGTTTCTATTCTGCCTTTTAAAAAGGGCAGAATAGAAACTACTCAGAGGTGGGGGTGCTGCAATTTAAATAGGAGGGAGTTGAGATCAAGCCTCACGGTGAATATCTGTGCAAAGATATGAGGGAGGCCAACAGTGAGCCATGGGCTCTGTGGGTAGAGGATCCCAGGCAGGATGCCGCACATGGGAAGTGCTGGGTGAGGTGTGCTAGCCCAGGAGCAGGATGGGAAGGTGCTAGGTGAGGTGTGCCAGCCCAGGAGCAGGATGGGAAGGTGCTGGGTGAGGTGTGCCAGCCCAGGAGCAGGATGGGAAGGTGCTAGGTGAGGTGTGCCAGCCCAGGAGCAGGATGGGAAGTGCTGGGTGAGGTGTGCCAGCCCAGGAGCAGGATGGGAAGTGCTGGGTGAGGTGTGCCAGCCCAGGAGCAGGATGGGAAGGTGCTGGGTGAGGTGTGCCAGCCCAGGAGCAGGATGGGAAGTGCTGGGTGAGGTGTGCCAGCCCAGGAGCAGGATGGGAAGTGGGTGGTGTGGTGGGCCAGCCCTGGCGCAGGTGGGGAAGTGGTGGGTGAGGTGTGCCAGCCCAGGAGCAGGTTGGGAAGTGCTGGGTGAGGTGTGCCAGCCCAGGAACAGGATGGGAAGATTGGAAGGTCCAGTGATAACAGACCAAAGTCTCAGCTTCCATATTACCACAGTCCCAGCTCAGGACTTCTCTTTTAAAATGTTATCCCTCGGCACCAAACCCCACCCGCTGAAG
>CAUYPK010153440.1:0-13124 GCA_963574355.1 Loris lydekkerianus | reverse complement strand
CAATTATTGTAATTGTTTTGGGTATATATTTTTATTTTTGAAATTTACCAGTGGCTGCTGCATTTTCCACCTTGGCTTATACTCGAGTCACTAAGTTTTCCCAGTTTTAGGGTAAAATTAAGGGGGTCGGCTTATACTCGGGTCAGCTTATACTCGAGTATATACGGTAATTGCTTTTCCATTCTTGTGACACTTTACTAAGATGAATGTGTTTCTACTCCATCCAGGATGTTACAAAAGCTGTGAAGTCATCTTTTTATGGCTGAATAATATTCCATGATATGCATATACCAAAATTTGTTAATCCATTCCTGAGTTGATGGACATTTAGGTTGTTTCCACATCTTGGTGATTATAAATTGAGCTGCAATAAAGAACCGAGTGTAAATGTCCTTATGATAAAATGATTTTGTTTTCTGATATTTTTTTCTGGCCTAGTAGTGGGATTGCAAGGTCAAATGGAAAATCTAATTTGAGTTCTTTGAGAATTCTCCATACTTCTTTCCAAAGCGGCTATATTAGTTGACAGTCTCATCAACAGTGTAAAGTGTTCCTCTCTCTCCATGTCCACACCAGCATCTGCAGCTTTGGGACTTTGTGATGTGGGCTAATCTTACTGGGGTTAGGTGATATCTAAAAGTGGTTCTGATTTGCATTTCTCTGATGATTAGGGATGATGAGCATTTTTTGATAGATATGTTAGCCATTTGTCTGTCTTCCTCAGAGAAGGTTCTATTCATGTCTCTTGCCCAGTGATAGATGGGATTGTTAGTTCTTTTTATGTTGATTAATTTGAGTTCTCCATAGATCCTAGTTAATAAGCTTTTGTCTAATTCATAATAGGCAAATATCTTTTCCCATTCTGAAGGTTGTCTGTTTGCTTTGGTTGTTGTTTCCTTAGTTGTACAGAAGCCTTTTGGTTTAATTAAGTCCTATTTATTTATTTTTGTTGTTGCAGTTTGCACTGAAGTCTTCTTCATAACGTCTTTCCCCTGGCCGAAGATTTCTTACCATACTTTCTTTTGTGATTTTTATTGTTTCATGCCTTAGATTTAACTATTTTATCCTTTTTGAATCAATTCTTGTAAGTTATGAAAGGTGTAGGCACAGTTTTAATCTTTTACATGTGATTATCCAGTTCTCCCAGCACTATTTGTTGAATAGGGATTCTTCTCCCCACTGTGTACTCTTATTTGGTTTATCAAAGATCAGGTGAGTATGAAATGTTAATTTCATCTCATAGTTTTCTATTTGGTTCCAAATGTCTATGTGTCTATTTTTGTGCCAATATAATGCTGTTTTGATCACTATGGGCTTGTAATATAGCCTAAAGTCTGGTAGGGTGATGCCCCCTGCTTTGTTTTTATTACTGAGAGTTGCCTTGACTGTACAGGGTTTTATGTGAAACAAAGAGCTATTTTTTCCAAACCTTCAAAGTATGATGTTGGTATTTTAAAGGAGATTGCATTGAATTTATAGATTGCTTTGGGAAATATAGACATTTTAAAAATGTTGATTCTTCCAAGCCATGAACATGGTATGTTCTTCCATTTGTTAATGTCTTCTCCTATGTCTTTTCATAGGGTTTCATAATTCTCTTTGTAGAGATCCTTCACCTCTTTTGTTAGGAATATTCCTATGTATTTCATTTTCTTTGAAGCTACTGTGAAGGGACCTGTGTCCTTCATTAGTTTCTCAACTTGGCTGTTGTAGCATATACAAAGGATACTGATTTGTGGCCATTGATTTTATATCCTGAGGTATTGCTGTATTTTTTTATCACTTCCTAGAGTCTTGTGGTTGAGTCTTTGGGGTTCTCCAAGTATAAGATTATATCATCAGAAAGAGTGAAAGTTTGACCTCCTCTGCCACCATTTGGATGCCCTTCATTTCCTTCTCTTGCCTGATTGTATTGGCTAGAACTTGCAGCACTGTGTTAAATAGTTGTGGCAATAGAGGACAGCCTTGTCTAGTTCCAGTTCTAAGTGGAAAAGCTTTCATGGAGTTTCACTTCATTCAGTATGATATTTGCTGTTGATTTGTTGTAGATGGCTTCAGTCAGTTTAAGAAATTTGCCACCTATGCCTGTATTCTTAAGTGTTCTTGTTAGAAAAAGATGTTAAATTTTATCACGTTTTTTCTGCATCTGTTGAAAGGATCATATGATCTTTATTTTTGCTTCTGTTGATATGGTGAATTACATTTGTGGATTTGCATATGTTAAATCAGCCATGCATCCATGGATGAAGCCTACTTGATAGTGATATATAATTTTTTAATACATACTGTAATCTATTGGCTAAGATTTATTGAGAAATTTTGCATCTATATGGTCTGAAATTCTCTTTTTCAGTTGGGTCTTTTCCTCATTTTGGTATCCTGGTGGTTTGCTTCATAGAACAGGTGGGAGAAGATTTATTCCTTCTCAATTTTTTGGAATTATTTCTGCAGTATGGGCATAAGCTCTTCTTTGAAGGTTTGATAGAATTCTGGTGTGAAGCCTACTAGACCAGGGCATTTTGTTGTTGTAAGCTTTTTTCTTTTTTTTAATCTGAAGGGATACTTATTTAAAACATTTATTGAACTACTATTTATAAAGCAATGGGTCATTTCAGCCGTACCCAATAGAAATACAACACAAATTGTAAACATATGGCATTTGTTCAGGAGGGGGAAGTCAGGTACAGATCTCACTGGGCTAGAATCTAGGTATTGGTAGGGCTGCATTCCTTTCTGGAGGCCCCAGGGAAGCATCTACGTCGTCTTCTTTCCAGCATGTAGGCTGCCAACAGTCCTGGGTTCATGGCCTCCTTCCATCTTCTGAACCATCCATGATGGGTTGAGTCTTCCTCACAAGGAATCTCTCCCACCTCCTCTTCTGTCCCTGTCTTTCACTTTTAAAAGTCCCTGTGATTATATTGGGCCCATCCAGATAATCCAGAATAATCACCCTATTTTTAAATCATCTAATTAACAACTTTAATTTTATTCACAAACCTTAATTCTTCTTGCTATGTAATGTAACATATTCACAGCTTCCAGGGATGAGGACGTGAACATCTCAAAGGGCCAATATTTTGCCTAGCACAAATAGTATGATGCTGTACACTTCATAGCATTGCTGTGGACATGGTGGAGATTAAAGGAAGCACGTTGTAAAAGTACTTTGAAGAGTACCTGGCATATAGTAATGCTGGCAGAATTATGATATGTAGAGGCAATAAATAATGAAAGAGGGAGAATGAGTAGAAACAGTTGGAACACTGCAAATGTGCAAATTAGGAAGCTTGGGGTGCGTGTGTGGTGTCTTATGTGCGGAAATAATGTTCTCTATTTAAAGTGTTACTTAAATCAAGAGTATTATGTCCAATCACAGTCATGCTGCAAAGGGGACATTTATCCACAGGAATGAACCTAGACAAGGATAATAAGGATGAGGGTCAGTGGCAGCCACCTCATGAGATGTAGTGATTGCAGAGATTAACGGGTCAGCACTAGGACAGAGCTGACATCATGGGCATGTGACCCACAGTTCCCTGGTAGAACTCACAAGGGCACCATGCTTGGTTTTCTGCTCTTCAGTAGCCATCTTGAAACTCTAAATAATTTCATCTTTATATTGTTGTTTTATTGAAGTCATGTGGGAAAACAGAGCCTGTATGTGAGCAGGGAAGGAACACAAAATACACGTCTATTCATCTTTTTCACATAGCATCTTTTTATTGTATCTTCAATCTCAGTGCTTGATGGTCTGTTCAAGAGATCCACTTCTTCTTGGTTAAGTCTAGGGAGAGGGTGTGATTCCAGTATTGATAGCTTTTCTCCACACTGTCAAATTTCTGGACATATAATTTCTTGTAGTATTTAGAGATAATCTCTTGTATCTCTATGGTATCTGCTGTTACTTCTCCTTTATCATTTCCAATTGAGGTTATTAGACATTTTACTTTTCTGTTTCTCATTAAGGCCAAAGGTTTATCAATTTTATTTATTTAGCCAAAGAATTAACTTTTTGTTTCATTAATTTTCTGAATGATCCTTTTGTTTTCAATTTCATTGATCTGACTTAATTGTGGTTATTTCTTTGCTTCTGCTAGGTTTGGGACTAGATTGTTCTTCTTTTTCCATTTCCTTAACATAATTTGTTTGTTTGTTGATATACTCTCTTCATGTTTTTCAGATCTAGGCATCTAATGCAATAAATATCACTTTTGCAGTATGCCACAGATTTTGGTAACTTGTCTTCATTTAACAATTTCCTTCATTATCTCTTCCTTGACCCAACTGTCAGTCAGCATAAGGTTGTTTAATTTCCATGCCTTTGTGGGGCAATTTGCATTTTTATTGGAGTTAAGTTCTACCCTGATTGCATTGTGGTCTGAGAATATACAAGGTATAATTTCTATTCTTTTAATTTTGTTGAGGTTTGATTTGTATCCTAGGGTATGATCTGTTTTGGAGAATGTTCCATGGGCTGATGAAAAGAATGTGTATTCCTTAGCTTTAGGATGGTGTGTTGTGTATATGTCTATTAAGCCCATTTGTGCTAGGGTCACATTTAAGTTCTTTGTATCTTTGTTTAGTTTCTGTTTAGAGAATCTGTCCAGTTCTGTCAGAGGGAAATTAAACTTTCTGGCTGTTACACTGTTATGGCATATCATATTGCTCAGACCAATCAAGGTCTGTTTCATAAATCTGGGAGCATTTAAGTAATATTTAGAATTGAAGTGTCCTCTTGTATTTTTCCCTTGACCAGTATGAAGTGACCATCCTTATCTTTCTTAATTTTAGTTGCTTTAAATCCATTTGTATCTGAAAATAAGATTGCAACCCCTCCTTTCTTCTGATATCCATTTGCTTGATATACTGCTTTCCATCCCTTAACCTTGAGTTTTGATTTGTCTTTCCATGTAAGGTGAGTTTCGTGGAGACAGCCTTTGGCTGGCTTACACTTTTTTTATACAATCTGTTAGCCTTTGCTTCTTCACTGGGGAATTCAAGCCATTAACATTTACTGAAATAATTTATAAGTACGGTGGAGTTATATTCATCTTATTTTGTGAAAGTTTGTTGCACATTTTTATCCTTTGAGCCATTGTGGTAGCTAAGTTTGGGGATTTTACTTTGCTAGTGGTCCATTGTGATGGTCCACGTTGAGAATAGTTCCCAGTTTTTCCTATAGATCTGCTCTTGTTGTGGCAAGTTTCCTTAATGTTTGTGTATCAACAAAAGATTTGACTTCTTCATCAACTTTGAAGTTTAGTTTAGCAGAATGCAGAATGTGGGGGGCTGAAAAGTATTTTGTTTAAGAAAGTTAAAGATCAGTGACCATTCTCTTCTGACTTGGAAAGTTTCCGTTGAAAAGCCTGCTGTCACCTTAATGGATCTGCCCCTGTAGGTCAATTGGTGCTTACTCCTGGCTGCTTGCAGAATTTTTTCTTTTGTCTTAACTTTGGACAGGTTTTATACAATGTGTCTTGGAGAAGCTCTGTTTGAGTTGAGGTGACCCAGGGTTTGATATCTCTCTGAACAGAGTATGTTAGAATCTTTAATGAAACTTGAAAAGTTTTTATTTATGATATCTTCCAGTAGGGCTTCCATTCCTTTGGGATGATCTTCTTCCCCTTCAGGGATTCCTATAATTTGTATGTTTGAATGCTTCATGAAGTCCTGTAATTCTCTGAGCAATTGTTCTGCTTTCTCTCTCTTCTTTTCTGTCTTTTCAACTACCTGGGTTAGCTTATGAACTTTACCCTCTAGTTCTGAGATTCTTTCTTCTCCATGGTCTTATCTGTTCTTGATACTTTCTACTGCATCTTTACATTCCTTAATTAATTCCTTCACTTCCTTAAGCTCTGATATATCTTTTCTATATTTTTCATGTCTTTCATTCATTTTTTGGTTCTGTTTTTCCACTTTCTCAGTCTGTGGTTTGAAGAAGGGAGGAACAGAGTCCTCCCCAACCCAGGATGCTATTGCAAAAGAAGGGCAGAATGGGACATGAGGTGGATAGACAGCACATGCACACCATGACATTCACTGTCATCTTGGAAATGTGCCAGGAGCTATGCACCTACTCATTTTAATCCCAGGCCAGGTACACTATTGTACTGAGAAGGAAACTGAGGCACAGTACAGTTAAGTGTTCTTTTCTAGGTCACTAAACTAGAGGGTAGTAGAGCCAGGATCTGAGATGGTATTTTCTGACCCAACAAGCCCTGTTTCCTTTATGTAAGTAACACTTTTTATCCTTCTCATTCATACTCTTTCAAAAATCTTTGTGATGCGATATGTGCCGTAAAAACAGACCCAGGCATATGTACCAGGGAAAGGAATGCTTCAACCAAATGCCAAGAGAACTTAGCAGCTATATCTTGGCTTTTGAAATTTCAAAAACCCAAGTTCTGATGAAATAAAGCAAGATTTGAAGGGTTTTTCTAATAGTAATCTTCACTGTAATGTCTTAAGGTCTATCACTAAAAACAAATTCCCCCTTAAACCACAGCACCACTCTGGCTCCAGAGTGCCCCCAATGTTCTCAAAGCTGTCCCAGTGGGCATTCTATAAGTACTGAACTGAGCATAAGTGGATATCCCCAAAGCCAGCTTGTTCAGAAAGTTCTTTCAGGAATGTCCACTGTCACCCTGATTTCCCTGGGTTTTATGGTTAGCATGGTGGTAAAAGCTTGAGAGAAGCTACTATGCTGTCATCCCTGTCCTACTAAGAAGGAATGATGAGGACCTGAATTCAGCAAACAGCATGGAGAAAGGAGGGATTGATTCAAGGGAGACATAGGATCAGCAGAATTTTGTGAACAAATGGATGGAGAAGGTAAAGGAGAACCAAGGTTTCTAGATTCATTGGTGGTGCTATTAATTAAGATAGAAAGCCTTCTGTCTTCTTGTGGTTTTTACCTCCTTTATCAGACACATTAGTCAATACCTGGAACACTCTCACTTTTGCTGTTTTAAGATCTGTGGTCTCTTCCCATTCCTGTACTGTTTTTGAAAACATCTTTTGTAATGTGCACCATAAAGGCTTGACAAATGTGTTGCCATATATATATTTAGAATCATACAAATATTCTCTCTTAAAGTCTATTATATAATTTAAGTAATTTTTGCTTTGAGTTTATTAGAAACTAGCACATTAATCAATTTCAATTTGGGTTAGTGGAAGATATTCAAGGGAGCAAGTCAGTACCCCATACAATCCTGATAAAATTTAAGATAATGTCTGTTAATTAAATTCTCATGCAGTCATATGTAATGAGAAGGCAGCCTTATGACAACTGTTTTCTTCTAATAGCAACCCTCATTGCATTTCATGGGTGGCTGATGTAACTCGTTAGGTAGCAGATCCACTTTAGTTCTGAACTAAGGATCTATTGGAGCCTCAAAATAACTGCTGCCTTCATAATTACATAATTAAACATCCAGCACAGTGCCTGACAACTAGTAGATGCTCAATAATTGTGCTCTCTGCCCACCTCATTTATCTCAAAGCTAAACCCATTGAAGAGAATCAAAAGATATTTCCTTGCTCTTGAGAAGTACAGAGTCTAATTGGGTGACAGTAAGAACACATAATTTACAAACATCTGTGCACAGATTTCTTACATGATACTGAAGCAGAAGTGCCACAATCAAGACTAGAGTGGTATCCGCAGAAAGGTAGATGTAAGCTGGCCCTAGCTGGATGTGGGAGATATGATAGGTAGGAAGAAGGAAAGAGTTCCAGGTGGGAGGGATGGCATGAGAAAAGGCATGGAGGCAGGAGTGAGGGAATTGTGTGTGGGTGCTGGGCAAACTGACAAGCTGGGGTGGACCAGCCTGACCACATCAAGCTCATCCAGAGATGCCTGCAGGTCCCTCCACTTCCCCTACCACTTCCTACTTCCTTCAGGTCTTAGCTCAGGCATCCTCCCTCATGCCAGCAATGAGTGTGCTAGTTGGCCTCCCAGGCTCTGACAGCACCCTGGCTCTTGGCATCATCCCCTACAACAGACTTAAAGTTACTTACAGACAGAGACTATGTCTAGCTTACTCATGCCTACATCCTTAGCACTTGGGATTTCTGGCTGGCAAGTGGGTGCTCTGTGACAATTTGTAGAAGGAACATGGGTGGACACACTGTGCAGGTAGAGGAGGTCCAGATGCAGAAGGCCCAAAGCTGTGGCTGCCACTCTGCCCCTGTACCACAGCCTTGTGGGGAGGCCCCCTGCATTCTGCTGTCTCCAGTAAAGCAGGAGAAGCTCTGCCTGTGTCCTTTGGGGATGGATGGTATGATCAAGCTAAGTTGATATGAAGAAAAACAAAGGAGGCAGCTATAACATGTTTAGCAGTCCATGTAAAGATAGCATAGGAAGACGGAGCTCGTCTAAATGCCATTTTCATTGCCATTTCCACAAGCTGAGGAGAAGCACCTCTAGTCTTTTTCTTTTAATTATTTGATCCCTTGATCCCCCTCAGTAGGCACCACCACACAAGGCTTTTTTCTTTGAGTTCATCTTGCCCGTCTGATTTCCTAGATACGAAGCATAAGAAAAAAACATTTGAAAGTAGACCCTCTGTAGTAAACAGTTTCTCAGTGATACTAATACAAAGAAGAAAACAAGGGAAATATTGACCAGGTGACAGCTCTTACCGAAAATGATGTTGGGAGGGGCCTCTCCATAAAAATGGCAGTGTCCTTTGAGAGAGTTCCACACCCTCTAGCTCATGCTGCTGTGAAGGTGGGGTGTATCTGGGTCCAAGCAGGCAGTCTAGCCAGGGGGGCCTCACCTAGCAGTCTTGGCCCCAGCACCCCTCCCAGGGGCTTCTATGACTTGTTTAGCTTTGTACACTAGCAGGACTGATACCTGCTCGACTCTTGGTGTACAGATTCAGCAGTTAACATGCATAAGGGCCCCAAGATATAGAAATTACACAATTAATGTTCAGCCTTAAGAAGTGACTTCTATATGAACAGGTGAATAATGGGCTTAAATTTTTCTTACTTTGTTGTAGTTGATTATTCATTAACCACAACATAACTGCTGGGTTTGTTGCTGCCGGAACTGCCTTACATAAGAACAGTTATCATCACCAATATTAACAAAATGGCAGAATTCTGAGCATAAGTAAGGGTAAACCACTCTCCTTTTCGAGAGCAATATGAGGAGCCATACACCTCTGAGATGCTCATAGACCCAGGGTACACCCTTTAGACCGGTGTTGTCCTTTAAACAGTAGAGTTTATGATTAAAATAGTGGTCCCAGGTGTAAAAATTGTACCCTTCCTCATCTCTCCTGACACCCCTTAGAGCAGAGGCTCCTCCTAGACCTGTGGCTCCAGCCCTCTTGCCTCTCAAGCTTCCCTCCTTGCCCCTCCAGCATCCTCTACAGCTTCCTTCTTTCTTTACAGATGCCCCCCGGGCATGTTCCTTCCAGGCACTGCCCAGCCTGTCTCTTCCCCTGCTGTGCTTAATGTCATCCTGGACCCTCCCCCACATGCTGCCTACCTTCCTTGTCAGCTCTTGACACACCATCTAAGCAGCTTTCTCTGTTTTGTTTTGTTTGTTTTTTAATTTCCAGAATATCTTGTTTCACATTGTCTTTTTTAAAATATATATATAGCATGCTATTCTTGTTTCTTTGGTATCTTTCTTGATAGTTCTGAGGATATTAACAGTGGTCTCTGTGGTGAATTTTGTTTTGTTTGGTTTTGGTTTTTGTTTTGTTTTTGTTTTGAGACAGACTCTCACTTTGTTGCCCTCTGTAGAGTGCTGTGGCATCACAGCTCACAGCAACCCCTAGCTCTGGGGCTTCCGCGATTCTCTTGTCTCAGCCTCCAGAGCAGCTGGGACTACAGGCCCCTGCCACAACACCCGGCTATTTTTTTGTTGCAGTCTGGCCGGGGCTGGGTTCGAACCTGCCACCCTCCGTATATGTGGCCAGCGCTCTTCTCACTGAGCCACAGGCACCGCCCTTTATTTTGGTTTTTAAATTTCTTCCCTTTGCTTGTTCTATGTCCTGCAAGTTGCTTTTTTTGAATTTGTTTTGATTTTTCTTTCATATATGCAGTTTTCCTCACATATCAGATAATACTTGGTTATCTGCTTATGTTTAAAGTTGGAAACCTAAAAAGCTTTTGAGAACCTAGTTAGAGCTTGTGACAGTGTCACTATACAATGACCTGACAGGGCCATTGAGTTAGAGAATCTCTGAAGCCCAGTGTCTTTTCGGTAAGGAAATAGGCCTGGCAGCTCCCTGGGGCTGAGGAGGGGGGTGGTTCTCAGTATTCAGCATGCATATATTCCCTTAATTCCCTCATCTCAACATAGTGACTCACCTTTCACTGGACCTGCAGCCTTTATTCCAGCGACCTTCTATCCCAGGGAGAGTGAGACAGTTGCCAAGTGAGGAGTTGGGCACCAAACTGCATCCCAAGGAGACTTGTAATCAGTCCCCACTTCCTGAACTTCTGCAAGTGTAAATTGCAGAGGCTTCTGCAAGTGTAAATTGGGTCCTGTCTCACCTCTCCAACCGTTGGCTTAGGAGACTTTTTTGGGCTTCTGCTAAGTCCTTCTACACTCATCCATCTGCTTTCTGGCTTCCAGAATTTGGTCTTTCTGATCTCCGTACTGTTCTACATAATATTAGGATGTGTAAGTTTGTTCCTTTTTCGAAACAAGTCTGTGGAAGGAGTAAAATGGTGGTGCAAACCACTGTCTTTATGTAGAACCCAGTGCTTCTCCCAGGATTGCTTTATGCCATTTATTAAATTTTACCTTATGCAGCCTCCTACTTTCACATCCATGCACTAATAAAATAAGCTTTCTTAAGAATAGTTCCTGAAAGTTTTTGTGATGTTTGGGTCACTACGAGGAGTACATTACCCTCCCCCCACTTAGGTGCACTAGTTCCCCAAACTTGATTTATGTGGTTGACTTCGCTTTTGTTCCTTTAAAGGGATTTCTAATGGTGTAGATTTTAGTAGCACCCCATCTCGCCTTATTGTGCTTGATCCTGTTCTTCCTTAGTGCTTTCTATTACTATTTAATGCTTAATAGGAACCAACAATTTATTTAAAAAAATGGAATTATACAGGATGCATGCTCTGTAAGCTGTCAATCTAAATTAGTAGTTAGTAATTCTGTTAATTAGCTGAATCCTCTCCTCTCTGTCAAGCTACCATCATTTCATTAACATTACAGCTCTGCTTTGAGTCATAGCATTACTTGTTAGGACAAGTTAGCTGTTACCTTTTATTTGTTAATACAAGTGTTTCATGTATTGTTGTAAGTGAATGTTTTCTGGCCCTTGGCCAAAACTTTTGCTTACTGCCCTCATGCAGACCTGGTATAAATTAGAAAGTGTTTTTTGCCAACTCAGTTCTGCTTTGAGCCATTTCCTGGTTACATTTGATTATTCAGTGTAGCTATACTAATTGTAGAGGGCAATGCCCTGCCCTCAGAGACTGATTTGACTGTGAACAAGCGTTTCCAAGATGGAAGTCCTGCAGACCACATTCAGACAGAGGCAAGAAGAGATTTGGTGGAAGCTCATTGCCTATGTGGCATTAAACCCAAGTCTGACTTTCAGGTTGTACTTCATAAACGCTTTAGAGGAGAAATAGCCTTCTTTCAGCCTTTTCCCATTTCCTCTAGTGTTATAAATCCCAGTGTTAGCTTATGACTAGCAAAGCAATCAAAGAGAACCAGTAGTAGATACTAACACTCAAGTGGTTCCGTCTTACAGCCTGTTGGGTATAAATGGGAATTAAATGCTTTCCTTCAGTTCAGCATGACGTGATACCATTAAGGGGGGCAACTGTGGCCTGTAGGCCAAATCTCAGCTGAGACCTGTTTTGTTACTGTCCTAGAGATAAAGATGAGTTTTACAGTAAAAAAGAATAGTTAGAACATGACCATGACAATAATGAAGAAAAGAGAGGAGGAAAAAGGAAGGATGTATAACAGATGTAAAACAGAAACTACATGTTATAAGTAAAGCTTAAAGCATTTACTATCTGGTTCTTCACAAGAAGTGTGCAGACCCCACTAAAGTCCAAAGACCCTGCTAACACCACCTCATTCCTTTCTTGACCCACAGACTCCCTCCCTCATCAGAGACAGCTGTCTGAGTCTTTACCAAGGCTTTATCAATTTAAATCTGTGTGTTTGTGTCTGATTTTTTAAAAACTGAATTATAAATAGATTTAAATCACCAGTTCTCAAGTCTGTGACATCTGAGGAGATTTACCAATATGAAAGACAGTGAAATTATATGTGCACATAAGTCAGCATGACCTGTCATAGACTAAATACCTACCCACAAATGGAAAAACCAGTCAGCCAAATTCTAAAGTGTTTCTGTTAACCCTTTGGCATAGGTGGAGGTACTGTAATGAACATATCTGCTGGGTATCTGCTGAGCTTGTTTCTCTTTGTGAAATATGTAATCTCAACAAAGATAAAGTGTAAAATATGCCAGATATCCTTTCATTTACTGAAAGATTAACCAGAGAAAAGTGCTACTTAAGCAATTAACTTTAGAATTAGATATGTACTTTTTTTTTTAATCATAACTTAACCAGTTATCTTCCTTTGCCAATATTAGCCAAGATTTGGTCCTTGTCCCTTGTGATCTTTGTCCAGAATGATGTACAGGGGTCCTCATTCTGTTATCTCACTTTAGAACATTTTCAATCTCTGTGCTCCAAAATATTCATTTCAGTTAGATTTTTCAAAAATTTAGCTTGGATTCTATGAGTCCCTTGCTTTGAAATTCCCAGACCTACATGACCTGTCAAATTGAACTCATCAGCATTAAGAAAGAAGCTGAATGAAATAAATAAGTTAATAGACACCCCTTTTCAAGTTAATGAATTAATACTATAAAAGTCGTGGAAAAATAAACAGTTGTACAGTTTTCTATTGTTCAGCCTACTGTGCTGATTCTCTTCATGTCATGGGACATTTTTCTTTTCTTTTCTATTTTTTTTTTTTATTAAATCATAGCTGTGTACATTAATGCGATCATGGGGCACCATACACTGGTTTTATAGACTGTTTGACACATTTTCATCACACTGGTTAACATAGCCTTCCTGGCATTTTCTTAGTTATTGTGTTAAGACAT
>CAUYPK010153439.1:0-41727 GCA_963574355.1 Loris lydekkerianus | reverse complement strand
AATTACATCTGCGGTGCATCTTACAAGGGTATATATGAAATTTAGTGAATGTAAATGTCTTAACACAATAACTAGGAAACTGCCAGGAAGGCTATGTTAACCAGTGTGCTGAAAATGTGTCAAACGGTCTATAAAACCAGTATATGGTGCCCCAAGATTGCAGTAATGTACACAGCTATGATTTAATTAAATAATAATAATAATAATAATAAAACCTTTAAAAAAAAGAAAAGAAAATTAGGAATTAATTCCACTAAAAGTCATCTATGAAAAAACTACAGCTAACTTCAGAGCTGCTGTGAAATACCAAATGCTTTTCCTTATAAGACTGCAAATAAGACTGTTTTCACCATTCCAATTCACTATTGTAGTGGTATCTTAGAAAATAAATACAGCCATATAGATTAGGAAAACAAGAAATAAAACTGTCTCTATTTGCAATTTCATGTAGAGATTTCAGATAGGACTATGTACATATTTATTAAATATTTCTCAGTATTGTTCGGTTATTGAATTTATTATTTAATAATATTCCCTAAGACTAATAGAAGTCATAAGATAAATTTTTTAAATAGTTCATAATTCAGATAATTAAATTTCTGTCTAAGACTTTCCTCACTTAAGCTGAATTACTAAATCCTTTATTTTGGTTACATTTTCTTCTGAAAACTCTCATGCCCTCTGCTGTTCATTTATTGAACATCCATCATAAAATATTCCTTGACATTTACATTTATGTGGTAAGAAATCCTCCACCCATTTGATAATTTGAGTCAGACTTAGATATATGTTCACCATTGATAATACACAGAAATGGAAGTAACCATTCATAATCTCACACTCCAACCTGACTACTGTTATCAACTGCTGTCTACTCCTCAGGCAATGTTTCTATGTAGTATAATTTGATATTAAATTTATCATTACAGAATTGGGAGTTCAATATTATATACAAAATTTATTTGCTCATTTCACTTATTATTGAATATTTCCCATATCATTGACTCATCTTCAAAATATAATATTTAAATTGTTGTATCATATTCCAGATATGGCTGGGCATGCATGGTAGCTCATGCCTAACACTTTAGTAGGCCAAGGCAAGAGGATTGCTTGAGGTCAGGAGCTTGAGACCAGTCTGAGCAAGAGTAAGCAAGAGTGGCTTGGCACCTGTAGCTCAAGTGGCTAAAGCGCAGCCACATACACCGGAGCTGGCGGGTTCGAATCCAGCCGAGGCCCGCCAAACAGCAATGACAACTATAAGCAAAAATAGCCAGGCATTGTGGCGGGTGCCTGTAGTCTCAGCTACTTGGGAGGCTGAGGCAAGAGAATCACTTAAGCCCAAGAGTTTGAGGTTGTTGTGAGCAGTGACGCCACGGCACTTTACCCAGGGCAACAGCTTGAGACTCTGTCTCAAAAAAAAAAAAAAAAAAAAAACCATAGAAAAAAATAAAGAATAGAAAAATTAGCTGGGCATACTGGCACACACCACCTGTAATCCCAGCTACTTAGGAGGCTGAGGCAGGAGGATTGCTTGAGCCCAGGAATTTGAAGTTGCAGTGAGCTATAATTGTGCCATTGTATTCTAGCCCTAGTGACAGAGTGTGACCTTATTTCAACCCCCCCCCCCCCAAAATACATGTATACTAATTTATGTAATACCCTCTTATTTGGGGAAATTTAAATTGATGAAATTATTATTAGTAACCCTGTAAAACAAAATTCCTTGAACATCCCTAATTTTATACTTACATCCTAAAAAGTGTAATTTCTAGGTCACAGATGAACATATTTTTAAGCCTTTTTATGCTTATTGCTGACTTGAATTCTGTTTGGTTTTGTTTTTTAGACAGAAAACAAAATATAAGTTTATACTAAATTATTTTCCCACCAGAAGTTATATGTGCATGAACACAGACAAGGCTTTTTAAAACTGATCAGGTAAAAAAAATCCTGTAAGTAAATTATAAATAAGGAGGAAAAGGTGATATATTATTTTCTATTTATGAAGTGAATAGTTTTCTTTTTTTCTTGAAAGGTGTCAGGAAAATAGAAGGTCCCTTTTGTGGAGTAATAAGAGGGCCAGACCTTCTAACTTCCTGATCTTACTATTCCTGAATCTCTTTCCACATCTATAATGCAAGGCGAACAATTGCCCTGCTAAAGAAACAGAGTTTTGAGAGGATACAGTAGGATGATTCATACTAACATGTTTTGAAAACTATAATGTCATATAGATGGAAAGTACAGTGTTTTTCATTACTATTGTCATGTAGACAGATTTGATACTCATTAAACTGTTTTTAAGTGTCTACAACTTTTTAATATCTTCCATAAACCCTAATACAACAATTTTCTCAATTTTCAACCTCATATCATCAGAAAAGTAATTTTTCAGTCAAATTTATTCAGTTTTGATTATTTAAAAATACTAAAATAATGATTATGCAACATAGATGTGTATGGTTCAGTTTCCAATTCCATTAACTTAGTTTGCCTCAGAAAAGGAAAAACTACCACAGAAACAGAATTATCTATTCAGGATTCATATTTAATCTAAAAATATCTAGCATTTCTAAAGCAAATTTGAGTATACTCTCAATTTGTGTAACCCAGTGCTTTTTCCAATTTTCTTTTCAAAGTTATGCCTATGAGTTTTCATGACAAAGGCAGCTCGACATCATTCACAACAGCTACAAAGAAAATAAAATACCCAGGAATTTACTTAAGCAAAGAGGTGAAATATCACTACAAAGAGAACTACAAAACACCGAGGAAAGAAACTGCAGATAACACAAACCAAAAAAAAATCCCCTGCTCATGGACTGGTAGAATCAACATTATTAAAATGTTCATACTGCCCAAAGTGATCCACAGATTCAATACAATCCCCATCAAAATACCAATGTCATATTTCTCTGAATAGCCAAAGCAAGCTTAAGCAAAAAGAACATCTGGAGGCATCACATCACCAGATTTCAAAGTATACTACAAGGCTATAGTTAACCATTTTTGGCATAAAAATACAGACATAGACCCAGATATAAAACTATCCACATACAGCCAACTGATCTTTGACAAAGCAGACAACAATGTACACCCGGGGAAAGAACCCTATGCAATGAATGGTGCTGGGAAAATTGGATAGGACATGCAGAAGAAGGAAAGAGCATCCATATCTTGTATCACTTGCAAAAATTAATTCAAGATGGATAAAAGATTTAAATTGTAGGGCAAGAAACCATAATAATACTAGAAGAAAATGTTGGAAAAACTCTTCTAGGTATTGTTACAGGAAGACGAGGCCCAATGGAGAGATCAAACACCCAAACACCGCGTTTAAAACAGGAAGAGCTTAATTTCAGCTGGTGGAGCAACAGCACAAAAGAATTCAAAATGGCCGTGCTCCCAACTGGCTCAGTCTTCTTTTTATCCCCAGTCAAAAAGTTCCAGCCTAAGGGTACTTTTCTCTTTGGTCAGTTTGAATCAAACCGGAGAAGCTGGCTTGGGCTTTTACAGAAGCAGAAGCAAGCAAGTTTCCAGGACCCAGGAAGTTAAATTTCTACAAATTCCTTCACCACAGGGAAGACCTCACAGGTATATCCTTGGGCTCTCCTTGAGAATACCTCTGTTCTCTTAGACCTTACTTTTTTTCTGGATATCTTCTCTCAGTATCTAGCCTGGGCAAAGAATTTTTGAAGAAGACAACACTGACAATCCCAGCAATAACAAAAATCTAAAATTGGGACTAGGTTGAATTAGAAAACTTCTGCACAGCCAAGAAAATAATCAGCAGAACAGACAACCTACAGAATGGGAGAAAATAGTCATAAGCTATATATCCAACAATTGGCTAATCAGAATTTATAAAGAACTCAAGAAAATCAGCAAGGTAAAAAAACAAACAAACAAAAAAAAAAAACATGAAAAAGTGGGCAAAAAACATAAACAGAAGCTTTTCAAAAGAAGATAGACAAATGTCAAAAAAAAAAGTTTAACATCACTAATCATCGAGGAAATGCAAAATAAAATCACAAGGAAATATCACCTACCCCAGTTAGAGTATGTTTTATTGAAAAGTCCCAAAACAATAGATGCTGCTATGATGCAGAGAGAAAGCAAACCAGGGGAGAGGAGAGAGGAGGAACTGGGTGAAAACTTACCCCATGGATACAATAAACACTCTTTGGGTGATGGGCACTCTTATAACTCTGTCTCAAGCATTACAAAAGCGATCCATGTAACCAAAACCAAAAATGATCCATGTAATCAAAAACATGTAATACTCGTTTTTATTTACCTTTTAAAAAGTAGATTAAAGATTGATCTGAATACTTATGACACATGAAACACAAACCCAGGGATAGAACAAGTGGGCCCTTCTTCACTAATGAAAGAATAAGGAAGGACCAGAAGAGAAAATGAAAACTTAAGAAAACACTGCATTTTTAAAAAAGGCAAGAGTTAGCAAAGAACTTGTGACTTGAACCCTTGAGGACATTAGCCCAGTTTGTCTCTCTCTCTCTCTCTCTCTCTCTCTCTCTTTTTTTTGAGACAGAGTCTCACTTTGTCACCCTCAGTAGAGTGAGGTGGTGTCACTGCTCACTATTATCTAACCCCTGGGCTCAAGTGATTCCCTTGCTCCGGCCTCTGGAATAGCCCAGACTACAAGCCCCCATCACAGTATCTGGCTATTTTTAGACGATAGCCCAGGCTGGTCTCAAATTCCTGAGCTCAGGCAATCCACCCACCTCAGCCTCCCAGAATGCTAGGATTATAGGGGTGAGCCACCACACCCAGGAATTCTGGTCATTGCATTTGGCCAAGGGCTTCAGTTTTTGAAGGTGTTCAGTTTCAGCACTTATATTTTTTGAAATATTTGTAGATGTCTTGGCTAAAAAAAACAAACACAGAATAATTTGTAGGAAGGGTAAAGGCACAGAAAGGGAGAGAGAAACCAAGAAGCAAAGAAGAAAATAAATATTTCTCCCTCATCCATTTTATCATTTATAGAATAATTAAGTATAAAAGGTAAAAGAGACCTTAGAGAAAAAAGAGACCATTTAGTACAATTTTTCTTCATCTTAAAATGGAAGAAACAGAGTGGGATGGTGGCTTATGCCCATAATCTTAGCACTCTGGGAGGCCAAGGCTGGTGATTTGCTTGAGCTCTGGATTAGAGATCAGCCTGAGCAAAAGCAACTCCCTTCTTTACTAGAAATACAAAAACTAGTGGGACATTATGCCCTCCACCAGTAGTCTCAGCTCCTGGGGAGGCTGTGGCAAGAGGATCACTTGAGTCCAGGAGTTTGAGCTTGCTGTGAGCTGTGACCTCACAGTAGCCTAGCTTGGGGCAACAGAGTGAGACTGTCTCAAAAAAACAAAACCAAACAAACAAAAACAGGTCCAGGTGACACAGATAAACCGGTGGCAGGGCCAGGAAGATAATCTGGCATCCTGTCCCACCCTCTTTCCACTGCACTATGTTGATTTCTCTTTTTTTAGCCCCCAAACCAAGGATCATTATACTCAAAGAGATCAAAGCTGCTCTCAAAACAAGTTCTGATGTCTTGGTAACAGAATCAATACAAGGTGCATTGAAAAAATACAGTACATGGCAATTTGGGGGCACTGCCTTCCCATTCATCTTCTTATTTGAGCCCTACAAGAACCCTCTGAGGAAAGGCAAGGAAAGTCTTAGTGTCTTTATTTTAAAAGGCAGCAATTAATCAAAGACGTCCAAAGATTGGCATAAGGTCACTTAAGGTCAGGAAGAAGCCAGATTCCTATGTTTGGTACCAAAGAGGGAATTCCTTCAAAAAGCACTTATCTGGCTCTTTGCTGTCTTGCCAAGAGATTCTGCATCCGAGCTCTCCAACACCCACCCCGCACTGGTTTAGTGCAGCTTGGGTCTAACACCCACAGAGGAGACACATAGATTGCACGTACTTCTCATCTTTAAAAGTTCAATTTCTTACCCCTTATTTTGGTCCTAATCCTTATTTAGGTGCCTAATTTCTCTCTTTACGTTTTGGCCTTCGGGGTCTCACTCCAAAGCTCCACCTTCTCCAACCGAGAAGTCGCGTCCTCGGTATCCAAGGTGACTACGCAGCGTTATGCGTTTGGCCCTTTCCTCGCTTCCCATTGGCCAATTGGACTCCTGTGTAGTTCTCCCACCCGTTTCTCCACGGACCAATCGGGTTGAGGCAAAGGGCGCACGGCTTGCCCCGCGGGTGCACCACCTGCTTAGTTACCGATCCTCTTCTGAGCTCTGCCTCCTGGGATATGTAGTTTATGAACTACACAGACCTTTGACATCCGAGCCCTTTAGAACTACCTATCCCGTTAGCCTTAGCGAAAGGGGCGGGAGTAGACAATTTTTTTAGACCGGCCACTGCCTTCCCCTTCTGGATCTGGATTGATTCCTAAAGTTTTGGAAATTTCATCCTGTTCCTGAGGTTTGTGCAGCTGAGATTTAAATAGCCTAGTCAAGGGAGCGCACTCGCTCTTGCTCCAGCAAAGCCTCGCAAACTCTCCTTTTTGTCGCGGGGGGCACAGTGGCCAGGTCGATTGGTTGTGGCAAGTGACCCTCCTTGTGGCTAAGGCCTGCGATGCTCGCCTCCTGCTTAAGCTGGAGGCCTGGCTGCCTCCGGTTCGGTCAGTTTCTAGCGTGGGCAGGCTCAGGGCCCGGGTCGCGTCAGGCTTGCCAGTCCAGGCCGCACCACTCAGGAGGGGGCGAGCGCTGGCTGGGTTCGGAGGCCCAGCTCCCTCTGCCTGACCCTGCGCACCGGACTCTGAGGGAGTGGACACTGATGGTGAGCCCGTTCGGGCGGTTGCGGGCGCGGCTCCCGTGCCACCTGGCGGTGAGGCCCCTGGACCCCCTCACCTACCCGGACTGCGACCGTGTGCTGATCTCAGTGTGCGGCGTGGAGGGCAGGACGCAGGGCTTAGACTGTCTGCAGGTCAAGTACGACGAGGCTCTGAAAGAGATGGCCATCGTGTCTGACACCATCGACCCACAGGCGTCCGTGGAGGTGAACGCGCCCCTGAAGTTTGGCAAGTGAAGTGAAGTGAATTTAAAACGGGGTTGAGTTTCCGGGCAGCGCAGCAGACTGCTTTTATCTGGACGAGCACTTTTATTTGGGCCCTTTGTGCCGTGATTTTAACACGATTTACCTTTGTCTCCCTGGGAAGCCACCTCTTTTATAACACTCTACTCTGAGTTTCCGAGCAGTATTTAAGAATTGTGCCTGTGGCTCAAGGAGTAGGGCGCCGGCCCCATATACTGGAGGTGATGGGTTCAAACTTGGCTCCGGCCAAAAACTGCAGAAGTGTGTGTGTGTATACACACACACTTTAATAATAAATGTAAAATAAAAAGATTTATTAAAAAGTATTAGGTTCCCAGTTATAGAAATGTTACACATGAAATGGAGATATGATATGGAGTAATCCATGTCGAATAATATTTATGGAGCTCCTTGTGTTCTCCTTTGTCACTTTGTCATTTGCAAACTGGCTTGTTTTCCGAAGACTGGGGTTCTAGATAGTCCGTTCAGTGACATGGCAGTCCATCTACATTTCCCCCTGCTCACAAAGTGGGAGTCTGTCCCCAGATAGCCATGTCTCTAGAATGTGGACATTCTAACCTGGACCAAATATTTGATTTCAAGTAGACACCGATCGTCTTACTTATGTTTCCATTCTCTGTGGCCTAAGTTCTCCATCCGTACCAAGCTAGTTTTTTCGTTTTTTTTAAATTTCAAAGTACTACTAGGGTACAATGTTTCTGGTTACGTAGATCACTTTTATAATGCTTGAGTCAGGATTTTGAGTGTGCCTGTCACCTAGAAGTAGCAAGCTTTGGAGAAAAACAAATAGTAAGAATGCCTGGAAATTTCAGTAATACCTGCAAGAAGATATGTGTGCTAGGTGTTTGGGTTCCATGTTACTTCCCAGATAAAAGCCACTCGGTATACACACTTCTCTGGAAGGGCTCCTGCCTGGGGCTGAACGGAGGGATTGAGGATGCATCCACCACTGTCTGAAAATACCAATATTTTGTGAGATAGAGAGACCACATTCACAGAACTTTTATTAGAGTATATCGTTATAATTGTTTGATTTATAATTAATCTCTTGTGCCTAATTAATAAATCAAACTTGATCCTAAGTGTGTATATAGAAAATAACAGCGTATGTAGGGTTCAGTACTATCTGTAGTTCCAGGCATCCATAAGGGGTCTTGAAACACATCCCCTTCAGATAAAAGGACATTACTGTAGTGTTATTGCCACCATTTCAGATGAGGGAATTGAGATACAGAAAGTTTCATAATGCAAATATTTATAATGGATGAACAAATAGAAAAACATGTCTTCGTGAAACTGAACACTCCCGTGGGGGTAGATCAAGGAATATGCCTTCTCTCATAGGTATATTGTGTTGGAGCTGGGATTTGAACTGACTGGAGTCTGTTCAACCACTATGTCTTATTGCTTCTTAACTTTTAAGTGGTCTAGATGAATGAAACCCTGTCCTCAAAATTTACCAGTCTGCAGGGGGGAGGAAGATTTACCTATAGTACAAAATAGGCAGAGTACTGTGTTGGGGCAGAGCCAAAGTTTATGGCAGTACAGGTGACAATGGATACTATGTTTGCTAGTGATTTCAAATCTCATTAGTTTTTTTCTCTTCTCAGAGCCAGAACTCCATTTCCAATATACTATTTCCATGCATCTATTCCACAGGCCCCTCAAAATCAACTTAATTTTCTTCATACTCGTTTCTACAGTTTGTCTATTACCTGTTTCAGTGACTGGGTGAGAATAGCATTAACTAACACTTTGTGTCTAACCTTAATATCGATACCTACTTGAGTAAGGACAGAATATCTTTAGAATCTGTTCCCTTCTCCCCATATCTAGCAATTCCCCCCTCTTTATGTGAATTAGGTATTAAATGTTAATGTTTCAATTTTTTTTTTTTTTTTTTTTTGTATAAAGATATGCCTAAGGTTGTGCCTTAAACTGACAGCCAAGGATGGCTTATTTTCCAGACTTTCTTCATATAACACTGTTACTTACAATATTGTGGTTTTAATAGTATTTATTAGGTTATTCAAAGTTGTTCCTTAAAAAATTACTTCCTACACTTTGTGATATAACTGCTTGGGGATGTTTTCATCATTTAGTTATGAAAAATTAGCGATAGGATTTGAAGACTTGAGTCATGATTGTATATACCAAAGAAACTTCCATGATCTTCCCCAGGAGTACCTATAAGAATTGCAGTTTCTTGCCTTTATTTTCCATCTATGTTATTTTCTCTCTTTAGAGATTATGGACCACAGAAATAACTGCTCTGTATCTAAAACCTAGCAGCCTATTACATTTGGTCCTGCTGTCATGGCAAAGACCCCTTACTTTTAGATAGAGACTGTTGATAACTATGCTCTCTCCAGGATTCAGAAATATTGTGAAAATGAGGAGCTGCTTTTCTAGAGTGCACTAAAATGCTTTGGAGCTCATTTGCTATACTACTAACTTGTTTTTTTGGGTTGTTTTTTGTTTTTTGTTTTTTGTTTTTTACTTCTAGGTTTGAATATCAAGTCATCAGGGTCTGGTTGTGTAAAAGTTGAAAATATTCAGTGTGATGATTGCAAAATTAAAACTGAGCAGGGGACCAGCATCTTGCAATCTGTTAAGGTATAAGCATTTTTCTAATTTTATTTCAATTTTTTTTTTAAAACCTTAACCTATGAAAAGTAGTATCAAACAAGAGAGATTATTTATTCTATTTTTCAGAATATTATCATTTATTTGTGTCTCAGTAACTCTGCAAAAATTTTTCCTTGCAATCAGTTCTGGTTTGAAATTACAGAGGTTGTAGCAACTTTGAATGTTTCACCTTATATTTCTTAGAATTTATTTCAAAACATATAGTGAAACTAATAGCATATTCATGGTAATTTGAGATCTTATTAAAGAAATTTTAGTTTTTACTAATGATTCTCTTCCACTTATTAAAGAATTAAGAAAAGTCTTTATGTAGTATAACTGTGTTTAGGTTTAACCTTAATTACATGTTTAATGTACCAACTAGGTCATTACTTAAGGACTAAATGAGCTATTTGTGCAAAACAACAAATAGCTCATCTTGTTTTGTAATTAGTCTTTTTATATCTAACTTTCTTAAAATAACATTGACCTCAGCTATAAATGATTTGAAATGTGTCTTTAATAGGCTCTAACTTAGTGTTACTCCTAGCACTTTCTGCATTTCCCTAGTCAAAACACAATACTTTTATGAATTCTGATAGCATGTGATTTTGTTAAAGTGAAGTCTATTATCTTTGCTTTATAATTGCAAAGCATTTTCATTTTTAGATTTATAACACTAAATTAGAATGATTTAATTTGATGCATTTTTAATTCTCATATCATGGGTTTTTTTCATCCATTTTTATTTGCATACCTCCCTTCAGCATTTGCAAAAACATCATAAAAGATTACTATTGTTACACATCCCTTTAGCAAAATGGATTGATTCAGGTTCCTGTTGTAAAAGATAGTATTTAGAGTATTGTCCACGGAAGACTTGGAGTTTGAAATTTCCAATTTCACAATCAAAATTAGAATCTTTTGTACTGCTCTCTTTGCATTCATATTTTGACTTATCTGATAATTCTGAAAGCTCTTTTCTCTGTCAGTTTTCTTCTTTTTGCCATTATGAGCATAAGATAAAAAATGATTTTTCAACTTTGGCACTTTTGACATTTTGGGGTAGGTAATTCATTGATGGAGGGGGCTGTCCCATGCAGTGTAGGGTGTTAGCACCATCTCCAGCCTCTACCTGCTAGATGACACTGGCATGCATCTCAGTTAGGACTAGAAAATATGTCTCCAGACATTTCCAAATGTTTTCTTGGGGACAAAATCACCTCCAGTTGAGAACCACAATACTAGGCAAGTTCATCATTCTTCCATTTTCTTATTATTTTAGTCTCTTTTTTTTTTAGCATAGTTGGGAATACTTGACAAATAATCATGAACTAACTCCTATGATGATGACATAGAACAATTTTACAGGACATATGAAAAATAAGAACACTATTATTCCATAATGTACTTTAGATTTATAGGAGTCCAGTGGACTAATAGAGTAATTTCAAGATAGAATAAGTTTTGTTAAATTTTTTTTAAAGCCAGTAGGTTTTTCTAGTCATTCTCTGAATTCTAAGGGGGAAAAAAAAAAGTAATGAAGTATCAGTCTTTACAAATAAAATAGCTCAAAAAAGAAGCTGAAGAACAAAATTGGGCTAGTGGATTGGAATGATATACTAAGGGTTGAGAGAATTATTCTTGAGATTTTAGGATTTAACTGATGTAACTTCACAAATGGTATAATAGCTGGTTTAAGTAATATATGTGGTGCAATGTCATTACCTTTGAGTTAGTGATCACCTGTTGATGTAAGTTTCTCTTTCACTTATTTTCAGGACTTGAAATGTTGTGGATCTATGTAATAAAATTTTATAGCAATAATAATAACTACTGTTAATGAGTCCTTATGATGAACCAGGAATCTTAGCTAAGCCTCATCTAATCCTTGAATTATCTCCATTTTATCAAGTAACATGTAAGAAGCTGGGAGACATCAATATGTTGAGGAAACTTGAGTTCACACAGCTAAAATAATTGAGCTGGTATTTTGTTTTGTTTTTTAATTAATTAATTTTTTTTATTAAATCATAGCTGTATACATTAATACAGTCATAGGGTACAATGTTCTGCTTTTATATACAATTTGAAATATTTTTGTCAAACTGGTTAGCATGGCATTTTCTTAGTTATTGTGTTAAGATATTTATATTCTACATTTATTAAGTTTCACATGTACCCTTGTAAGATGCACCATAGGTTAGGTGGGTTTTGATCTTGAGTTTCCTGATTTCCAAGCTTATGCTCTTTTCACCTTTTTTATTGTTCAAGCAAAATGTATAGCAATACCTCATTTATTCAGTATCCATAGGGAGTCAGGTAAATAAGTTTTTTAGGCAACAAACCCTTAACTAATTGGATGCCACACATTTGCATTTTTTAAAATGCAGTATAATAATTTTCTTTTCTAAATAATTTCTGATTTATTTAAATATTTACTTTAACTGTTTGGTTTTATATTTACAAAAATTTTTCTAATCCACTTCACATTTTAAATTATAACATTTTTGAACCTTAGACTGCTTGGAAAATCTGATTGTTGTCTCCTTAAAAAAAAAAGTGCACATGTATATGAAATTTTGTTTACAATTTTGTAAAGTTTCACAGAGTTTCTAGAAATGCATATAAGCTTGGTTAAAAATGCTTGATTTAAAAAACAACAGATGCTTTAGGGATAGTTTTCCTAAAGTTCATCAATTATTTGGTTGATAAAGAATTTATTAAATATAATTTGACTTCAGGCTCATGTGTCTGTGGGCATGAAATAATTTACTATGCTATAATACAGTTTGGGGGGAGGTGTTCAGACAGAGTCTCACTCTATCACTGCATTTAGAGTGCAGCGGCATCATCATAGCTCAGCCTCCTGCCTCAGCCTCCTGAGTAGCTGGGTCTACAGGCATGCGCCACCACACCTGACTAATTTTTCTATTTTTTTGTAGAGATGAGGTCTTGCTGTTGCTCAGGCTGGTCTTGAACCCTGACCCCAAGTGATCCTCCCACCTCCACCTCCCAAATTGCTAGGTTTATAGGCATGAGCTGCCACACCTGGCCTGTAATATAGACTTTACAAGAATGATTCATTTTTCTCTTTTCACTAAATTTTTTGAAATTTATTCCTGGGCTATTTTACTTAAGGTTTTACTGTATTTTCTCTAAGTAAAGGAACCAGAAACTATATGGTTATTCTGAATTTTTGTTTCCTACCTTTTAGACACTTCTCTGCAGTTGCTAGTCATGATACTTGTGAGTTTGCTTTTGTTATTTTTCTTCGTATGCAGCTTCTGCTATTTACTTCTCCTTTATCTCCTGTGATTATAGCAGAACTGAAGATATATGTAAAGGTTAAGGGAAAACAGACTACTGCAAAAAAATAGGTGAAACATCTAATGGTTTACATACAATTATAATGTATTTCTTACTGTGTTCAAGTGTGTAGGGCAGCTCTTTTTCTTTCAGAAATTCTAGGTTCTTTCACCCTAGTAAAGTTATTTTAGCCTTCTGAATCTTGGATCTCTTCCTTTGTAAAATGGAAAAAAAGGTAATATCCATCTCTCTGAGCTATTGCGAAGATTAAATGATAGTTTATATAAAGTAGGTAACATTGCATCTGGTCCAGAGAAAATGCCAAGTAAATGATAACTATTACTGTTATTAGTAATGATGAGCATTAATAATAATGAATAATAACTGAGTCTTGTTGTCATTCTCATCATCGTTAATATTTAGTTAGCTGGTAATGGTGATTTTTGATTTCTAAGCCCTTCTTTAGTGAGGTTACTAAAAGACCAAAGAGTATCTCTTCTTTTTCCCTTTGAGTCCCGGTGCCTTATTTAGTCCTTTTAATAGCTACTGATATTTTTTCCTAGTTGATGTCTATTCCAGACAGTGACTTTCTATTTTCTTCTTTTGCTGCATTATTACTATTAATAAAGAAATGTTGAAATGTTTCATTAGTATAAGTCAAACTTATTATATTTTTCTCTACATGTATCTTTGTATTTATCTTTTCAGAGTCAAAAGTTACATGTTCAAACAAAAGGAGGCAACGTGATCTGTCTGGGAACAATTTATGGAAATATAGATATTCATGTATCACATCAAAGTGTAAGATTAAAACTTTTCCTTTTTTTACTAATGACAATTTTGCTTCCATTTAGCTCATAGAGTGGAGAGGTTCTACAAAGCTTGTGGTGTAACATTCCCCTTTTAAAACATTGTAGTTCATTTGTAAATTCAAACATGAAATTGAGGTGATTAAATATTATACAATTTAAGTTTTAGTTTGTAGTTTAATACTTTTGACAGTTATTTAGTTCCTAATCTGGAGTCAATAAATACCTAAATGCTTACTGTTTAATTTTAGTTCTAAAGAGATTTTTGTTTTTATGATCATAGATTAAAATAGGTCATTAAGTAATATCACCAGTATCTAAATTGGATTTTTCTTCTGGGTTAGGTTTATTTGAGTATTTTCTAAGTCTTGTTACTTGGCTCCTAGGCAAGTTTCAGGCCCACTTTCTTCAATTTTTCCCACAAGGTGGCACCATTAGATAATTTACTACTCTCCAAAAGCTCTTTTTTTGTGGTGGGGAAAAGGGGGGTCAGGATTTTTAGTAGTTACCTGCGATGGGAAGATAGTTTATATTTTTTAAGCAACTTCTTTTGTTGCTTTCTATGATTTAGCATAGTATTAAGAATAAGGGTATAATTTTGGAAGTCAAAAGGCAAGAGGATCACTCAAACCCAGGAGTTTGAGGTTGCTGTGAGCTGTGATGCCGTAGCACTCTACCCAGGGTGGCAGAGTGAGACTCTGTCTCAAAAACAAACAAACAAAATTAAAACTTTTAAAAACGATATCAGTATTGTTTTAAATCTTTGAGAAAATCTAAGCCTCCTTTTATTTTACACTTACTGTAATTTGCAGGGATCTATTAAATTTGCTAAATTCTACTGTCAACTTTATTCTCAGATAATGGATAGGGAAGAGTTGTGAGTATTATCTTGTAAGTAAATTATTGTTGGCATAATTTTAAAAAATAGATTATAACACTAAGTATTTCTACAGTTATTTTTATTTTCCATCACCTTTCTCTTAGAACCTCTGAGAGGCTGTTTAAACCCAAACATTTTAATATACCCTTTAAATTAAACTACGAAAATGTTAGAAGGCACCATATGGCCTTCTGCAACAGCTCTTTTGAGATTATGGCATTTAGTGTCACTTCTCGGATAGTTGTGGTCTTGGAGGTACAAGAGGGAAATTGGATGAGTTTGTAATACCTTCAAATGCGATTCTTTATATGACGGCTAATGTTACTTGAAATGACCTCTGCTACGAGGATATTATGTATTTACATTCAAATATAAGCATGAAAGAATTTAAATCATCTCTCAATTTTTTGCTGTTTTGAATGTTTTGGCCACTGTTTCCTCTCATTAGTTATTTATTTGCTCCAACTTTTATGGTTTATCAAATATTTATTTATTACCACTTTCTATTATACTAGTTTATTTCTTGCCTTATTTGAGTTTTGTGATGTACTAAAGAATCAATCTAGATATGTTTTCTATTTTTTATTATAGTGTTAATTTTTCATGTGTATTTCTAAATTTTTGATTATTAAAAATATTAAATACATATAGAATCTATTAACCTTTAATATTAACATATAACTTTCATGGGAACGTGCTTTGAATATTTGAGAGGCAGCCCAGTGAATTTCTTAAGAGCACAGAATTGAAAACCAAACTACCTGTGTTTGAATCCTGGCTCAGAAACTCTATAAATAGAGTTCTAAACTCTATAAATTCAGACAAGTTACTTAACCTCTCTGTGTCCTTTTTTTTGGAAAATGGGATAATAGTAATGGATCTACCACAGAGGGCTCTCATGAAGATTAAATGAGTTAATATAGGTGAAATACATAAAACGTCTGGCACATCACTAACTTTAATATAACATTTATTGTGGTGATGATGATGATAAAGGTAAAGGAATCACAGGAGTACTTTCCAGAAGGGAAAGTAATTTTTATTTGCGTTGGATACAGTTCTGGATCTACCATTTAACTTCCCCAACACTCAGTTTCCTTATTCAGAAACAGAGATGGTAATATTTGTTTTGTCTACTCAACAAGTGAGACCCAAATTGTTATTTACATAGATGTTTTAAAATTCTATCCTTAACTTCAGTATCTTAAATTTAGTTTTATAACTTAAGGTATAGAAACCCATTTCAAATCTGACTTTCTGGTGAACTAGTGACGATGTTTTCAGCTGTCTTCTCTTAGTCTGGGCTACAAAGCCACAGGACATCCTTAGACTTGCATTTCATTATTTTTAAGAAGTATAAATAATATAAATATTTATAACTAAATTTGTGAAAATTTTTCCTTTTGTGAATAGAAAAAGAAGTCAATTTATAGTAAAGCGTCTGTCACGAAGGTATTGATTTTGAGATCTACTTTTTTTTCTTTAAGTAGCTACTTCTATTAATAAGCAAGCTATACGGTTTCAACCAGAGAGTTTATTTATGAAGCGTTTTTCCATTACCATTGATAACTATAAATCATAGCCTCAATATTTTCCTGTAAACTGTGGTATCCTAAGTTTGTGTTAGTTAGAATCTGATACAGTGCATTATGTGTGGGTACTAGTGAATTTCTAATTTCTTTGAAATTAATTTAATGGAATGATTGGTTTAAAGTAACCGTATTGTGTCTGGGGGAAGGGTTTTATGGTTTCACTCGCTTTCGTTTGTTTTGGTGGAGCGAGGGAGGATATTTTCCTAGCTTCCTAAAGAGTAAGAAGATTTAGTGTTTAATGAACAAAGTAAATTTGTTCCTCATAAGGAGTATTGTGAAGGTTTTAGGTGGTTATGGGAAGAGTCTCCTCAAACTGCGGCCCGCGGGCCACATGAGGCGGTGTGATTGTATTTGTTCCCATTTTGTTTTTTTACTTCAAAATAAGATATGTGCAGTGTGCATAGGAATTTGTTCATAGTTCTTTTTTTTTTTTGAACTATAGTCCGGCCCTCCAACGGTCTGAGGGACAGTAAACTGGCCCCCTATTTAAAAAGTTTGAGGACCCCTGGATCAGAAGTTCCCCTTTGCAAATTTAATTAAGTTTGAAATATTCTTTAAATATTTATCTTCTGGTGTTTCCTAAAATAGCCTCACTATCTGTATAAGGTTGGAGTATTCTTATTTTCTTGCCTGCTTTATGGAACTACTCAGAGAATTTGAAATCATGAGCAGAAAGAAACTTTTCTCAAATAACTTTGAGGATAATATTTTTCAGGAATTTCATATCTTTATTATAAAGCTGAGGAAAGCAAAACGTTTGTACTTTCACAAATATGAATATAGTTAAAATATCTTTCTTTGATAGATTTATTGAAACTAGATTCAAAGTAAAAATTCCCATTGATTAATAATTAAAACAAAACTTCAATAGATAAGAAGCAAACAGGTATATATTATATACTTCATAGTTAAGTCCATAAAAAGAGCATTATATACTTCAAATCCAGAAGGGAAAGTAATTTTTATTTGCTTCCCATAAGAACATCGGGGTGCTTTGCTTTCTCTTTTATACATTTGTCTTCTCATATTTTAGTATTCTTGAAACTCAGTTCTTAATAGATAACATCTTGAACTCAACAATTTTTAAGGGACACATTTGGAGTGGAGGATACTGATGCCAGTGGTTGAAAAACAGTGATGCTATTTCTGTAAACACCCCAGTACACTATTTGAGATTTGAAGTTTTTTCCAGACAAAATTATGGCAAGCTTTCCTGGTGATTACTTTATATCAACAATTTTATATCATACTCACTTTATGCTTGTAAAACATTTATTTAAAACACTATAAAGATGATTGGAATCCTTAACTATCTTCATTTTACATTGTGAACAATATTCACAAATAAGACGTGAATATTTTAGGAAACACCAGAAGATAAATTTTTAAGAATATTTAAAGAATATTGTGATGCCTATTATCTATTATACATTTTCCATGGTGAGCAATATTTGATACCTATTATTTATCTATTATATACCTAAATAGATATGGAATTTTGATAGGGAAACTTAAGGATAAATATAAAATTCCTTCCATTTATTCAGTGGAAAGCTACTGTCTTACTAAGTAGAAAGCTTCTAGAATAAGTATATTCATTACACACAAGAAGAAAAATGACAGCTCAACACAAATAAAATATGTGCTAAAATTCATCCCTCCTCTCTGTTCATGATATAAATAGCATTAACAATAAAACTAATTTGAAGTAGAAGAGATCCTCCTTAATCTGATCAGGAGCATCTAAAAGCTACTTGTAGCAAACTCATGCTGTATGAAATGTTGTAAGTTTTCCTTCTGAGAACAGGAGTAAGGTAAGGATACTTGGTATCTCATCACTTCCAATAGCTGTCTTTTACCATTGAACTGGAGGCCTGAGCCAGATTGTTGAAGCAAGAAAAAGCCAGGAAAAAAGTATTCCTATAAGGATGGGAAAGGAGGAAATGAAACTATCACTGTAGAGGATATTTATGCATGTAGAGTCTATTTAAATGTGAGGATGTTGGATTAAGGTCAAATATGAAATTCAATTAAGATAAAATGAAATTTATAAAGATATATGCATAATAGCACTTATATCAAATAGGAATAAGTCTAACAAAAGATCAAGAATTTTATAAAGAAAATATCTAACGTTTATTAAGAGAAATCAAACAAGACCTTAATACATAGAAGGATATTCAAGGCCTATTCTACAAAGAATGCATTATTGCTCACAATCTTGTAAAGAGTCAGTAAAGTAATTATGCACTAGGTAACTTTTTATGTCATTATCCACTGATTCCAATGATATCATTTTGGCATTTTACTAGTCTTTGTTTTATAATGAACTGATTAGGGTCTTTCTCTTACTAGACGGTGACCGTAGATAAACTGCAGGGAAGTTCTGTTACTATATCAACTGAAGATGGTTTGCTGAAAGCCAAGTATCTTTATACAGAATCGTCATTTTTGTCTTCTACTGCTGGAGATATTACGTTAGGAAGTGTTCATGGTAAGCTGACAAAGGCCTAATATATCTCAGACTTTCCACACAGTATACATTTTAAGAGATGACTCTCTATAGTTGAAAAAAGATGAGGAAACTGGCCTTCAAAATAATTAATTGTAGACTAATCATCTTTTTAAAAACCATAAAAATAAAATGACTCGAACTAATTTAATTTTATTTTGGCAAGAGATTGAATATTATGCTGTTATATATGAAGCCAGTAGATTATTATTCTGGTTTTTAATGCATTTTCTTATAATAAGAAAGAAATAGCAAGGAAATATATGGAGAAAATGAAATAAAAGCAGTATTAGGTAAAGATAGATTATAAGTGGTTGCTTTTATGTTATGACTGGAAATCTAAGAGTTAAATTAATGAAATATTTGGGTGGTAGGTGGGGAGCAGTGGCTCACGCCTGTAATGCTAGCACTCTAGGAGGCCGAGGCAAGACGATCTCTTGAGTCCAAGAGTATGAGGTTGCTGTGAGCTATGATGCCATGGCAATCTACCAAGGGTGACAAAGCGAGTCTCAAAAAAAAAAAAAAAAAAAAAAGTGAGAGAGTGAGAGAAAGGAAGGAAGGAAGGAGAGAAAAAGGAAGGAGGCTGAGGCAAAAGGATCACTTGAGCTCAAGAGTTTGAGGTTGCTGTGAGCTGTGACACCACAGCACTCTACCCAGGGCAACAGAGTGAGACTGTCTCAAAATAATAATGATAATAATAATAATAAAACATTTGGCTGGAATCTAATTACAAATAGCAACTAGGTGATACTAATTTTGGTTAAAATGCTTGGTACTGGCACCAGGTTCTCTCAACACCCTGTCATTTTTACTTTTCTTTGATTAAATATCCTTTTGTGAGTTCTAAAGCATGTCTCTGGAGACAAGTAATATCACATAGTCAGTGTTTGTATCATTGAAAGATGAGAGTATAATGGTGAGGTGATATGGCAGAAGGCATGCTGGTGTTCAATGTCACTCAGCCTGCTTCTTAAACTTCCACAGAGCAGAGGATTCCAATCCAGGTATGTTTTCTGAAATATATACAGATGGAATTGAGCATCACTGGTCCTGGCAAGAAATACAGTACATACACATCTGCTAAATGCCTTTTAGGCTATACTCCAGGAAGTCTAGACTTGGACTTTTTCCACATATAGTCCATTCATTTCACATCTAGAGTAAAGCTGAATGTTAGTTTCTATACACTTTGGCAAACCCCCCAAATTTTAGTAGTGAAAACAAAGTAGGTGATATTAAAAAGCATTCTTAGTGCTAGCCATGCCCTATAGTAAATTGATAAATTGTCTTCTGGTTTAAAAACAGTTCTTTAAAAAAGTATTTAAATTCTTGAAATATTAATAATTTGTGAGCCTCAAATTAATGGTTAAAGCTCAACCATTCTTGCAAGGTTAAGGTATTATTTAAGCCTCAAAAGGGTAAGTAGAAGTGGAGCTCTATCCAGACAAAGCAAATGGTTTGTAACTTACTTATTCAATTTTTATTAAGTTAACCATGGAATAGATCTGGTAATTTGGAACTCTTCACATTTTAAAAACAACTTTTATACAAGCATTGCATTTCTAACTGTGGTGATCATAATGAAAAATACTATACTTAATCTATTTAGTAGCTTTTAGTGGAAAAACAATTCCTTATCAAATCAGATATTAACATCCACAGGAAAAACAGTTCCATTTTCTACAGTGCTTTATACACTAAATCCATTACTTTTTAATTTCTTTGCTTTAAGTTACACAAGAACTGAGTTTGGTACAGTTTATCATTAATTGTGTACACCGCAGTTAAACAGGTGTACTTTTTTGAAGCAAAAATCTGTTATTTAAAGTAGGTGAAATGGAAACAAACTTCTAGAGATAAAACACTTAATTCCTTAGGCTTTATAAAGCCTTTTAATATTTACTGACCTTCACTATGAAGTCAAATACCATTCCCGGCTGGTTTAAACCTCGGTCCTCTTTTGTACTATTGTTTCAGGTTGGGTTTCCCTGAAAGCAGACACTCTAAGATGGAAATTACAGTGCATCAGATTTACTAGGGGGGTATCTTGGGGCCAATACCAAGGAAAGGAAGGAAGCTCCATTTCCATGGGAGAAGTTGGACTGTGAAGCAATTTCAGCAAACCCAATGGGGAGCTCTAACGCTGTAATGGTCCCTCAGGGTGGTCTCAAATTGGGGTGAGAGGTGCTGGACCTTTCTATCCCCGATCATTAGATACAGGCTGCGGTGGGAAGGAGTGTGATCTTGGGCCAAGGTGTCTCTCTTCAACTATTCAATTCCTTTTAGTAGTACTTCCAACAGCTAGGAAAACAAATCCTTCCATTATGAGGGGGATCCGGATAAGGAATTATAGCATCCACTACAGTTACATTTATTCATTCATTGAACACATCTATTGACCACCCCTGTTTGCTAGATTTCCAGACAACAAGAAAGTTGGGCAAGAGATGAAATCAATCCTTAAAAAACTTTCACTACTATCTCCATTGGGGTGCTCCCTCCCACCTTATTTCTAACTGCTGTCCCTTATCACCCTGCCTCGGTTCAATGCTCTCTTTTAGCTATTTCTCATATCCCCTTTTGTGATACTAGTACAGCAAGCAGCAGGAAGGAATAGAGGAAGGGAATATTTGATCTGGTTTCAAATTACAGTTATTTTCACAGAAGTAACTGTTAAACAGCTTACATCTTGTTCAGCTCTGCTTTCTCCATCTAGTCTTTGGCCCTCGCTCTGCTTTGTTTTTTGTGTGTACAGAGAGAAATAAGAAAGGAGATCCCTCTTCATTTCTAATCACACCCCAGTGGCTTGGCTTTAAATGAGCTTCAGACAAGCCTAAGTGTCCTGTGTCCCCCTCCCATGTCACCTTTGTTTCCATCCTTGTCTTAAGGGATTATGTGAACATGCTTTTGGAGTCTGGAGTTCAAGGGTGGGTTGGGAATAGAAGAGCAGGCAGCATTTTAGTCCCACATCCTGCTGGGTGAGGATATTAGAGTCGTGACTGGGGCACTAAGTTCCCACGTTGTGGAGGTGATGTCTCCCAAGGATCCTCCCACGCTGGGACTCTGAGTATAAATTTCAGTGAATGAATTCTTTGTTCTAAATGCTGATGGTTATATTATGTAAATTAGGTATATATTTTGGCTATATTTAAAAAAGCTGGTTTTGGAATCTTAAAACCTGTTTACATGAGAAAACATACTGCTACTTCTAAATGAACTTTGAAAATGTAGGCATTCTAAGACCTACTTGTTCAGGATTTATTTAGTTTGGCTTCCTTTTTAAAGTAAGGCTTACACTATTTTTTCCTGCCCAGGAAGAGGTAAAAAAATCTACCATATAAATGTTATTTAAAAACCCATTTTTACATAAATATAAAGCAATAAGTGTCTTTTTGATAGATTTTACTAGATGTATGAGTTTGGAGCCCTCGTGCCAGTAGGTGGGGGTGGTTGGTTGTTTGAAAGCTAACGTGTACTGAGGGCCTAAATTGGCCAGTCCTTTTCATTTAATGGATAATTAGCTGTTTACAGATGAGGGAGACAAGAAATCCCTAATTGTTTACTCTTTATTGAAAATTAATCAGTGGAATAGCAAGGATTTGATTCTGGTTTCTTGATTTCCTAGGAGATGTTTACAAACAGTATTTACACAAATTTGTGTACACAGCCACAGTGAACTTCTTGATTATGACCGCAAAATCCCTTTGAGGGCTTCCTGGCTCACTCTAGGCAGATGGTGTATGTGTATTACCCAAACTCGTTCAGCTCTGTTCTGTATTGTAAGCTTCTTGAGTTTCAGGATTATTTATTAAGTCATATGACACCTGACGTCCTGGCATTCAGGGACTGGACTCCTTCCATTAAAGCAATGTTGCTATCTTAAGTGTGTGGCGTCTAAGGCACCCATGAAAGGAAAATAGAGCATGAACTTATTCTTCTCTGTATTTTCTATTTGCTTATATACCCCAATGGAAAACTAACATCTACTATGTTAGTGTTGAGTACTTAGAAGGGTGCTCCTTAACAAGGAAAAGAATAATGATGGGAGCAATGTATCTTTCCTGGCCTTGCAAACTGATTCCTATTCATGGAGAAGACAGAAATCTATCCTAAATGATTTTTCAAATGGAATTTTAAAGTATAGTTTATTACATTTTCTGGATACAAAAATGAGTACACTAATTGTCTAGTCATATTTATTATTTGTAAAGTTGGTTGAATCATGCCTGTTAAGTATGTGTGCTTTATATACTAAATAAACTAGTTTACTCATTGACTCTAATACTCACTGTTCTGGCACTAGGGATCTAGTGGGGAGAATAGGTACTTCCATAGTTTGTGTTTAGATATAAAATTTTATGACAGTTTACTATCTTGATTTCCTTCTAAATAATCAAAAATTAAATTTGGTTTTATGTGAAGAATATTATATTCTATATGAAGAATATTTTATTACATTCTGATATTTGAATATTTATAGTTTTTATAGAATTCTATATATAGGTATGTAAACATATACATGTATTTATATATATTCTACTAAATATATTTTTAAAATATAAGTTTAATTTCCTGGCTCTTTTAGAGACAAAAAAAACAACTGCCTTAAAAAGGTTTGCTGAGATTGGTTTTATCTATAACACATAATTGTTTTTTTGTTTTGTGTTTTTGGTTTTTTTGGAGACAGAGTCTCACTGTGTCACCCTCGGTAGAGTGCCACGGCTTCACAGCTCACGGCAACCTCAAACTCTTGGGCTTATGTGATTCTCTTGCCTCAGCCTCCCAAGTAGCTGGGACTATAATTGCCTGCCACAACGTCCGGCTATTTTTGTTGTTGTTGTTTTTGTTGTTGTTATTGTTGTTTAGCAGGCCTAGGCCAGGTTCGAACCCACCAGCCTTGGTGTATGTAGCTGGCACCCTAATCACTGAGCTATGGGTGCTGAGCCTACAACACATAATTTAAACAAATTAATTAGGTTAATATGTAGGGTATCCATGATAGTTGTGCATTTTTAAACTTATGAATAAGTTTAGGTTCTCTGGGAACATATGTCAATAGAAAAATAGCTAAGTATTAGTTCTGTCATTTTCTCTGTACTTCAAAAGTCTTTTGTTCCCAAAAGACTGAATAGTATATACATGTCTAAACTTTTCCTTAAATAACAACTTCTGAATTTTGGAAATTTCTGCATAAATAATATACATTAACTATGTAAACACAAGTTATAACTTTTAATAGCATGCAGAATTTCACTAAGAACTGCCCTAATTTGCCTGAATTAGGACTCTTAGTCACTGGTGAATGTATAAATCTCCCTCATAAACTTAAAAGTCAGAAATAATATTAAATTTTAAAACAAAGAAACTTTTATCAGATTAAATAGATGTTTTCATGAAGTTCATGAAAATACTTTATTGAAATTCTAGTATTTCTTCTTAGGTCTACTGTGAAGTTTTGGTTTGATTATCATTTTGATACTTGATATTAAATTTGAACATGTTAAACTTCTTTATATGAAATCTTGAAAGGAATTGCAGATCTATTTCTAGTGCAGACAGTGGAGGTTTTTCAGGATTAAGACATCTGACACAAATATCACTATTGCATATAGTATTTGTCCTCAGCTCAGCTCCTTGGAGACAAAGACGTGGCTCCTTCCATAAAGGTGATGTTGCCATCTTCAGTTTGTGGCTTCCAAGCTTCCAGGAAAGGAAGTGAAGAGAGCACAGAGGACCATGCAAGAAGTTTCAGAAACCAAGCCTAGGACTGCATACATTATTTCTGCCCATAGACCTTAGATGGAATATTTTCAAATGGCTGAGTTATGAGGTTGGACAATTAAGCCTGCAAATTCATCCTAGAAAAAGTGCTACATACCTCATCTCTGAGTATCAGTACATCACCTTCCAGGTACTCCCCTTGGAAAGCTATGCACCAA
This sequence comes from Loris lydekkerianus, assembly GCA_963574355.1. Classification (NCBI taxonomy): domain Eukaryota; kingdom Metazoa; phylum Chordata; class Mammalia; order Primates; family Lorisidae; genus Loris; species Loris lydekkerianus. The sequence goes on along the minus strand of CAUYPK010153439.1, from coordinate 16,967 downwards.
TGTCAGCACTGTTATTTCTGTCTGAAATGATGTTCCCAGTTTTTAAAAAAATCTCACTGAGTTTTAGTAATCTTTCAGCACTCAGCTAAAGCATCCTCACCCCATCTCTGGCTTTCCATTGACCCATATATTTTTTCCTACTTATAAAATCCTCAAGAGCAAGGATCATGCTTTATTCATCTCCGTAGTCTTAGAATTTAGCACTATGGCTTGCAAATGGCCCTTTTTATGTCCCTCGCCTCCAAGGGAAAAGAAAAACACAACACAAAAGGACTTAACCTTTAAGAATATTTGATTGCTGTGTTTGGATTGTATGAGTATATGTGCTGTTTTAACCACAATCACATTTCTTTTAGTGAAGAATAAGAAACCAATGTTTATCTTTCAATTGATTGCTTGTTTCTTTTTCCTCTGACCATGTTGGAATGAAGGGTTACTAACTAAGAAAAACTATATTTTCTCAAATACTGGGATTTGTGGAAAAGTTTCATAACTTGAGAGCAATAGAAACACGCATAGTTATTATGGACCATATGATGTCTGCTTTATTGGCCAGTTTGCATGTGACGGTGAATCTATATTTACCACATTTGAAAATTGGAAGAGCACGTACGGAACACACCAATGAAATAACATTTACTTAACACATTTCACAGGATCTTCTCAGTCTTGTAACTTAATGAGATTTGAAAATAATTTTATGAGTTTCTACTCACAAACCAAGTTTTTATTTCTACATACATGTACCCCTTGTCCATATACTCACTTGAAGTAGGATGGAATGTTAGACCTTGAAAGGAAATTTTGCACTCAGGCACATCTGACTGCTGCACAAATGAATCAAGTTCCTTTTTTGCATTTTCCCAAATAATTGATTCATGTCAGTATTTATACATGAATAAGTTTATCTTATATTAATTCTGAGACCAAAGTTATTCCTTTACTTTTTAGTGTAGTTTTGGAATTATTTTAGAAAAGGTAATATTCCTACCTACATTTTGGTGAGATGACTATGAATTCCTGAATCCAAGAGTACTACTACTTTGGGTATTAGAGGAAAGGAGCTGGGAAGAATTGTTGCAATATCCAGTACTTGTCCTGGAAAATATATTTTCATTGAAAGATGGAAAGCTTTGAATTTTTTTTGTTATAGTTTCATATATTCATTATTCGTACCCCAAAACCACTTTAACTCTTGGTCCAGATTAACTACTTTAATCTAACAGAAAGACATGGCAACTGAACTGAAAAATAAAAGTAATCATTTTTTCGCCCAATATTAAGTGTTTTGTGGCTCAAAACTTGGTTTTATGTGGTCTGATAAATACATCAACGTATAGTAGATTCATTTGAGTACTTCTTTTCATTTATGGGTTTTAGAAGTATCATTTTTCCTCTGTTTCAAGAAGCATGGTGATTTGTTTTATAGTTGTGCCATCAAAGTTTTAGATTTGGGAATAAAGGAAAGTTTACATAAATGCTTAATTAAAGCTAATTGTTTCAGAACTTCAACTAAATCTCTAGGTGGACTTGTGATACTGAGAAAAATTGCCAACAATAATAATAGTTATGAAACAGAACTGTAGCTATCCAACCAGGTTTTAGGTTTCTGTATAACAGTTTCTAGATTATCCATAATATATAAAATTATCTTTTCTTCTTCTCTCTTTTACAGGTAATATAACATTACAAACTAAGATGGGTAACATCACAGTAGGTATGTACTAAGCTGCTGGGTGGTAAATTTTGCCCACTTTTTAAAATAGTTATATTTGTGATACTTTATTAGAATAAATAAAGTCTACAGTTTAGCTAATAACGTATATACTCGAGTATAAGCCGAGCTTAAAAACACGAACTCAGCTTATACTTGGGTCATACAGGTTATTTGATTTGGTGCGCGGGTTATACAGGTTATTTGATCAAATGCACGTAGTCTCCAGTCCTCTTCTGCCGTCTGCTTGAGGGGGCGGTGCTTCAGCTCAGTCCACAAGTCACAGCTGAGCTGAAGAGGTAAGGAGGCTGAACTGAACTGTATTCCACTGAACTATTTAACCCACAATATTTCATGGCACTTTAACCTTTGTGATTTAGCTTGATTACCTGTTAAGCTATGGTTTTCTGCACTTTTTTTAAAGTTTTAAAGTTGTTGTTGCTAGTTTACAGTTTTTCTTTAGCAATAAATATTGAAAAGGATTTAACTTAACTGATTCCTCAATTATTGTAATTGTTTTGGGTATATATTTTTATTTTTGAAATTTACCAGTGGCTGCTGCATTTTCCACCTTGGCTTATACTCGAGTCGCTAACTTTTCCCAGTTTTAGGGTAAAATTAAGGGGGTCGGCTCATACTCGGGTTGGCTTACACTCGAGTATATGCGGTAATTTTGCCATCCCCCAATGCCACTGGAGTGCCCAGTCAACTATTCACACTTAAGAGAATGGTAGAGGATTTTCCCTACCCCTGGTCACTATCTTTTTTTTAAATGGCCTCCAGAAATATGTCTTCAAAGGATGTCATTGGGTGTGAAGGACAGGAAGACAGTTTTACCTATGTATTTCTGAAATGATGTAACACAGAGCCAGTTTGCGTCAAGGAGTATAATTTCTCCTCCTGTTGGTTTTCCTCTGTGGAGTTTGTCTAGAACGGGGGTGTTTATTCGCCTGGACATGGCAAAGGGTTAACCAAAAGAAATTTTGGTTTTTCCCCATTCCACCCATCACACAGCACCATGAGCAAAACAGAAGGCTGAAAGAAGTATACAGAGGAACACTACTGAAGCAAGAGACAAGCTATCTCACTTACCTCTAGTGTAGTTAATACAATCTTCTCAACTGAAGAAAAATAAGCCTCCCACAAGAATTGTGTCTGCTGTCTAAGTGCTAGGATTTTATCCTGATGAATAGACCTGATTGTAGAAGGAATCTGTAACACAAGTCGAACATAGGAATTATAACTGTAAAACAAAGAGATGGCATTTCATCAAAATAACCCAGCTGGGTTAGGCTTTTATTCTTTATAGCACTCAGCTTCTAACATACAGATCAACTATTATACAAATCGCCAGCCATTAAGAACTAGGAACTAATCGCCAGTCCCAGGAACTGTCAGACACAAACAGCACTTATTGGGAATCAGCCTCAATGGTCTTGGAGGGGTGAAAGTTCTAGTTCACCTCTGAGATTCAGGAGCAGCTTATCAATTGTTTAGGGTAATCCTATAATCACAACTGCTTCCTGAAATCCTTGACCCTGAACATGGACAACCAGATTTTACTGAGGAGTGGCTACAAGTCTTGGAAAAAGACCAAAAACTCTATTCCCCCAAGCACTTCTAAGATCTGTCACCCCAGGAACTATAAAATATTTATAAAAGAATTTTTTTAAAAGAATGTCTGTGAGCCTCCCCATCCAACTGAAGTCAGTCATTTTTATGTACACATCCCTCCTTCCTCACCCCCTGAGACTTTCTGCTTCCTACATATCTCTTTCTGGCTGCAGCCCTCACCCCAGCCTAACTGTATCTCTCAAATGCCATATATATTTAGCCATCACCACTAACCAGGCTATACAAGTTTAAAAGAAGGCACTATGTCCTATTCATTCTGCTACACGTTTTCAACCTAGGAGAGTAGCTTGTATGTAGTAGCTATTCAAGAAATAAGAGCTGAACTGCATATGATCATATAAAGCCATGTGGGTATGGTAGCAGTTTAGCTTGATGGTTCCAGGAGTTTCTAACCTTTTGGTTTTTCTGCACCACATTGGAAGAAGAAGAGTTGTCTTGGGTCACACATTAAATACATAAACACTAACGAAAGCTGGTGAGGAAAAAACAAATAAAAGGTTTGTGATAACTTTTATGATGCCCACCACACAAGCAAAAAAGGGTCCTCACATAATCCACATGCAGCCTGTGGGCCGCAGGCTGGACACCCTTGAAACCATTAAGCACAAGGGCTAGATCAAGGGGGGATTCTCAGCTGTGCTTCCTTGGTCAAGTTAGTTGATTTCCCAAAGTTTAAAATCCTCATTTGTAAAATGCAGATACAGAATTCACATCACAAGTATTTAATGAAGGTTCTGTAAATGATTAGCATGGTGCCTAGAACTCGGGAGGCTTAATTAACATAGCTTATTATGTATTACTATGACCATTGTGGGCATAAGGATGAAGCTGTTCAGAGCTGGACCAACTGCTTGATGTCTGCATGTGAAATTTTTGGGTCTGGAGCTCTGAAATGGACTTCCTGGGTTTCTGGTAAGTTTTCTGGGCTTGCTCCCTATTTTCACTTACAGTTCAAGGTCTGTTTCATTTATGGAGTCTGTGCTCTTAAGGGAAGATTCCTTGTGATTAGCAACTGCCCTTTTGTGCTCCCCTCTTTCTGCATGCTTGCTTCCATAATGTATGACTAATCAGACAGACATGGGAGCCTGGGCTGAAGGAAGAATGCTCTGTTAGCTGCTTTAATAGGAAAGTTACCCAAGGCATTTGACTAAGATTATAATGGAGTTTGCACTAGAGGGGAAGGAGGTGGCAGCACATTTTTTTGAGTCAAGACTCCCCTTAGGAGGAGAAATAAAATTGCTTCACAAGAAAAGCAAGAAATGCTCACTTGCTTTGCCAATGTCCAGAACTAGATAGTAAATCTCTATCCCAAAGTGTGTATCAGGATTCACAGCACTGAAGAAAGACAGACGAAACAGATAAAGGAGAAACAGGCAAATATTAGGCTGCAACCAGAGGTCAAGGTCAAATGTAATTAAAATATTCTCCAAGAAGGCAGAGAAACCATTCACATCATAGAACCCTGACAAGTCAAAGATAATTTATTTTTATTTACTCACTGAGAATGTTATCTAGATTGTCAAAGAAAGATTAGAAAAAAAATTATCTGGCTCAATTTTCATAATCGTGCCCTCTTCTAAATGTCAATGGTATTTTTTAAGAGTTCTATAGGTTGACATCATTGTTTTATTGTGACCATGAGGAAAGAGTCTATTAGAAAAATGCCTAAAGCTATCATTGCTATGTAGTCTTCAAAAAATTGAGTATGCTGGGGTTATGAAGAAAATCACAGATTTGCCTACCAATACCGTTTTCCTCTCTCATAGACATATAAACCACGTCCTGATCTCAGGACATCAAGTGGAATGTTTTCTACTGGTTTGTGAGTGTGATACAAGAATCTGACCGCATTCTGCACTGTGCCCTGGAAGACAATTCCAAACGACTGAAAAAACAGAGGTCCAAGCTATAATGGCATTTGGCTATTGGTTATTAATATGCTTGTCCTAAGAGACAGGAATGAAGAGAGTGATAAATCCACTCCAATTTGCCCAGATCGTTCTGGAAGCTGCAGAACTCGAGGAAGTCTTAATAAAAGGTCATGTTTGGTAACAGAACTAATGGAATCCACCAAAATAGATATAAGGAAACAACATTAAGCTCTCTTGGTGACATGATGACAAGAATATATGCAAATAAAAACATCCAAGCTGTTCTAAAACAGGAAATGAAAAATTGTAACATAACAACATTTCCCAGAGCAGACATTTGGGCTCAGTGCCAACTCTTTTAAAACCATTGTTAACGACAGTACAGTTGCTGTTCAATATGGAGGCAGCTGTGCAAAGACAAGCTGCACCGGAAAGGGAAAAAGCAAGTCTGGGTGGGTGGGTGCATAGAATGAAAAACAGCATCTTCTGAGGGAAGCCAAAGAGGAGCATCAGAAGGTGAAACCTCCATCAGCTTCAAAGATATGGTGAAACTGCACCACCACCATTCAGCCCTCCATACCAAAGACAAACTCCCAGCTTCCTCACAAATTCACAGGAGCAGTGGTATAAAAATGGAGAAATTATGGGTAATGTTTTTAATTCCCTTTATTTCCCAAATTTCCTTTAATGATCATATATTATTTAAAAAAAAAAAAAAAAGAAGAAGAAGAAGAAGAAGAAGAAGAAGAAGGAAAAAGCCAACACAGAAAAGCATCACGTGTCATTTTTGCTTGGCCTTTCATGAATAAATGATGTAGGAATCATTTTGCACTATCTCTGCATGGAGAGACCTCTTCTATAAGGATTTTCTTAAGGAATCAAAATGGAGAATCACGAGCATTAAGTATTTTTCACAAATACTCCAGACCCCTTTATCAGTGAACACTTAAGAAATCTAACTGTATTTAGGGCAGGACGAGTTATCCCAAATAAAAAGATTTTGTCATTATTGCACATCACAGATTCTTCTTTGTTTTCCAAGGTCTGAGGGGCTACTGAGATCATATGTCCAGCCAAGGATTTCTCTGAGTACTATAGCGCCCCCAAAAGGCAGCCCTTGAGCAGTCTGAATTTTTCTTTGGAGCTGCTCTTTTAAATCCCCATCCTACAGGTAACACTTGCTCAGGCACCCAGACTGGATCATCTGGGGGATCTCAACACTAACCACAAGAACAAACCCTAGAGACTTCTCTCTTTCTGAAAATTAATCTGCAGAACCAGGAGAAAGGAATACGAGGCAGCAGGGTAGTATAAAGATTCTCTGGGATCATCTCTAAAAATTATGGGTCCTGTAGGGGGTAGAGATCCACCTTTTCTCATGAATCACAGCTCATGTTCTTTACCTGCAACCTCTTCTCCAAATGTATTTTTTGGGCTTGGGTAGATTTTGTTTTGGAAAGTGAACAATGCCATATTAAATGACTTCATATTCACTGTGACACGGGCACTTTTCTCCTGATAAAATTTCTTTTATAGAGTTGACCTTTTGGATTCATCTTCTCTGAACATACAGATGGGGGCAGCAATAATCTGTCGATCTGCTGAAGGGCACAGCCCCTTCCTTACCTGTAATAATAATCTCTCATCGCCTATGACGGCAGCTTGGTTCCAATTAATCACTTCAGAGAATGGCAACTCCCATCCATTGCTGAGCATCACAGGGACGCAGGCAGCCTGTGCAAAAAGAAAGACTTCATGAGTGTGAGGAAAGGAACAGCAGGAATGGCTCCAATCAGGGTGAAATCAGTGCAAACTCAATTACTGGCATTTTCTACATTGCAGGGATCCTAGACTGCTTAGGCCAGAAGGAAAGTAAGATTTTAGGAGTTATCGAGTCGCCTGAAGGTTGTACACATGCAGACTAGATTTTAATATTTGCAAGTGTTGTCCCAGAAGGCTAAAACCCCATTTCTTTTCTAGGACATGGTTTGGCTGACCTTACTTCCATGGAGATGATTGGCCTCACTGGAGAAGTTTTATGGATGTAACCAAAGCTTGCACTAATAGAATCCGATCATAAAACCAGCCCTGAATATAAACGGTTGTTGTCAATGTAACTGCCCCAAGTCTACTCCCAAAGTAGTTTATCCCAATGTCCTGAGCAACAAGGAGCAGAGAGAGCTCAGCATTTTGTGTATTTAACTAGTAGTGCAAGGTGTTTACCCTTCCCTTGCTCTGTAAATACCTAATCAGAACCCTGTTCTCTTCAGTGAGAAGTGATCCAAACCACAATCATACCAATTTACTGTCTGCATTGGGATGGAATAGCCAAGAAACAGTAGGTTAATGACAAAATGTGGGTTCAAAATAACTCATAATCCAAGCCAGAGAACAACGTGCCCCAGGCACCATCCCGGAGTCTACAAGAAAATTAGTGATGGCTGCTTTGCAGAACACAAAGAGAGAAGTCAAAAAGACTGTCAGAGAAGGAAGCTCTTCTGTCAACGACATGACAGTGACCTGAAGTTAGACGGGCAGGGACAGAAGTTATGAGGCCTTGAGACAGACACACAGACGCAGGCCCAGCACAGTGCAGAGCACAGAGAAGGAAAGAGCGCGGTAGCAACGGGTCATGGAATGGGGGTCGGCAGACGTAGGGCGCGTGCTTTCTCTTTGCAGCTGAAGAAGGCTGGATGCTGCTTCCAGGTGGGAAATGCCGATGACAGTCTCAGCATTTCTGCAGAGTGAGGTTGATGAGACACAGACTCCCAGGAAGGCTCCAGAGCTGGAGGCAGGACCTCTGGACTCAGAGCCTCAGCATAGCATCACTCCACTGGGAACCACTCCACAGGAACTGAATGATGGCCAAGATAGGGACAGGACAGACAATCTTGCTTTTGGAGAGCACCAACAATAAACTATTTCCATTGCTCTTGAGACTGGCTTCCAGGAGAAGGGCAGGGCCCCTTTGAGGAGCCCAGCTGGGCTGCCTGGTCCGCCAGAAGGCATCAGATGCCTTCTGTTTGCAAACGTGACCCGGAAGTATTCACCTTTCCTAGTAGTTAAATGGTTTAATTTTATCATGTTCAAAGATCATGAATAAATCCTCCCCAATTCCCTACTTTTCCTAAGTGTTTCAGATTTTCTTGGGAAAAATTTCAAATCATCCAGGGAAATGACAATTTTTCTCTGAGCTTTCCCCGGAGAGGTGATAAGGTTGAACCTACCCAGTCTGACTTCAATCCCCAAGCCTATTCTGGGGAAGTTTCAGGGTCTCTTACCTGCAAAGCCTCCAGGAATCTGAAGGACCCAAGCCTGCGACCACGAGGAACCAGACAGAAAGTGGCATTGTGCAGCATTTCCCGATAATCATACCTGGAAAGAGAGAAGGTGCAATCAGCAAACAAAGCCCCATCAGGAACGCAGGTGTGGCTGGCCATTGGTGGGTGCACATGTGTGCAAAGGTACCCAGAGCAACTCGGGAAAGCACAGGTGGACAGCCCTCACTTTTGCATTTGGAAGAAGGGGCTTTTCATATGAATAAAAAATGTAAGCCATCATGTTGGACAAAGCAATTACGGTCTCTTTTGCAAAAGGTACATAAAAAACCTCGGTCTCGGTAACAATTTGGCTCGTCCAGCCTTTACTTCCAAAATCAGATGTTTGTGTCTTGATGAAATATGTTGCCCCCATACACTAAAAAAAGACCAATAAATCACTGCCACTTCTCTTCTTTTAACAGCATAAAATTCAGCAAAATGAAAACTGCTCTTATTCCCACCCCTCAAATCCATGCTATCATGTTAAAAACTACTCAGGAAGTCTCTATCACAAGCAGAAAACAACATTTGTTTTTTCCTTTAAGATGGAGTTCCTGCATTTCATCAAAGACGTTCCAATAAATATTCCTAAATAAGAATGGCTCACATGGCTTACAGGAGAAATAGGAGGTGAGGGAGAAGGCTGCGAGGCTAGGAAATGGTGAAAGAGAAATGACAAGAGAAAAGAAATGAAGTGCTAAGTAGCAGGGGGTGTGGGAGACTGGGTTATGGAAGAGATGATTGTTTCTTTTACTTAACTACCATTTAAGGGTATTACGCTGTTTTCGCATTTTGAAAAAATACAAAACACAACAAGTGTCACCTGTTTCTTGATGCCAGTGAAGTTGAGGAAAGATAAAAAGCATTTTATTTGCTTTAGGACTGCCACTTTTAAAGTGATTACCACAAACACATTCCTATACAAGCAGTTTCAGGTACATTATCAGTTTAAGAAAACTTGGGAAACTAGAGATGGCTCGTGTCCTGTGAAGGCCCTGTTTCTAAAAGCCAAGATGAAATCACCCTCATTTTTCAAGAGCTTCCAATGCTGAGCAGACAGGTGTGACTTTGACAGTAGCATATGTCACCAGCATTCTCTGACTCTAATAGTCTAATTTAATCATAGCCTGAAGGCACTGGGTTCCTCCTTCTTCTTTTGAGATATATACATTGATATTTTTAAAGTCCACATGTATTTTTATATTCTCATATAAACTAGGCATATGGGAATAAGCCAATTTTCAATTATAAACCCGTCATTAAGAAGAGACATCATGCAAAGGACCATTTGCTTAAATAAGCGTGTACAACTAATTTGCACAAGAAAAGGTCACCATGAATGGATTAAGATTATCTCCATTGAGAATGAAATTTAAAAAAAAAACCTTGCCACATTAATTAAATTGCAAAATAGACTTCAAAGTCATAAAGATTTTTAAGAAGGCTCACATTTAGCTAAATTAAAAAAACCCTAAATTATGATGGCAAAGAACTTCTTTTTCTTCACCAAACACGGAAAAATAATTGACAAGTATCTTGAAGTTCAAATGTTGCTCATGTCTGAATTTCTACCTAATACACGGAAAAGAAGAAAACGTGCATTCTCACACACACACAAATATATGCATAAAGTTTAAATTGAAATTTTTTTAATACAGAAAGGTCGAATATACTTCGGACTACAGCAAGGTTTAATAAATGCTCAGAATAGAAAGCCCTGGGGGACTAGCACAGAAGGTCTTACATCCTCATCATTAGGCTACTGAAAATGTAAAACCCTATTAAAGTTCTGGATTGGAACAAGTTTCAAAGTTGCCAGCTGCAGAATTTACTTTAGGGTACAGTTAGAAGGAAAGGAAGGGCAGAAAACTTACAGGAAAAATTCAAATGACATTTATAATAGGGTACTGACTTTAAATGGTTGTACGGGAGGATTACCTGCTGAGATAGCAAAGCAAGTTGATGGGAGGGAAGCCTGCATTCACCTACATAACAGGTCAAATCAACTGTGGAGAGGGCACCCTTGCAGAGCTCACAACCCGGTACATGAGACTATGAAGAAAACACATGAGCTTTCTGGGCCTCAGTTTCCTCACCTGCAAAATGGCCCAGTTGGGCCAGATGACTAAAGATCCAATTTTAACATTCCATTATTCTTTGTGTTATTTTTAGGTAAGAAAGAAGAATATCCTTTGAGCATATTCTACTGCTGTGAAGTTTTCTATGCCCATTATAGGTGTGTGCATATATTAATATATATTGGCCGGGTGTGGTTGCTCATGCCTGTAATCCTAGCACTCTGGGAAGCCGAGGTAGGTGGAATGCCCTGAGCTCAGAGGTTTGAGACCAGCCTCAGCCACAGCCAGAGTGAGACCCTGTCTCTACCAAAAAAAAAAAAAAAAAAAAAAAGCCGGGCATTATGGTGGTTGCCTGTAGTCCCAGCTACTTGGGAGGCTTAGGTGAGAGAATCACTTACACCCAAGAGTTGGAGGTTGCTGTGATCTGTGCCACCACGGCACTCTACCTAGAGAGACATAGTGAAACTCTGTCTTAAAATAAATAAACAAATATTAAAATAAATAATATATATATATATATATGCTTGTATTTTCACAATGACTAACATACGTGTACTCATATAGACACACATAGAACTTATACATGTATAACTCAGAACAATGATTTTCACACAGATTTCTAAGCATGCTCAGCCCATGAACTAGCCTTTCTTTTGGGCTCTGTGGACAGTGAGCTTGTGACTGATTAGTCTGTTCTAACTGAGGAAGTAATGATGTCCTCTGTGGTACAGATAATGGCTCTGGTCTGGCCATGTGGTAGGCGCTCTCCCATGCAGCCATTTTGGTGCTTTCTTTTACTCCACAACTCCCTCCTAGGTGTTTACACACATTCATTTATTTGGTCATTCTTTTTTTTTTTTTTTTCAGTTTTGGCCAGGGCTGGATTTGAACCTGCCACGCCACCTCCAGCATATGGGACCAGCACCCTACTCCTTGAAATACTGTTTCAGACACTGCCCAATTCCTACAGATGTAGGTCAGAGAAGGTCTTCTCGGGTTGCTAGACCTACCCCAAAAATACCTGACAACTAGAAAATGCTGATGACTTGAGGGCGGGGAGGGTCTGCATTACAAGAAATTTTGGAAAACCTACCACACTAAACATAATAAACTCTATTGATTCCCTCCCCAGGAAAACAACAACTTAACTAGTCAAAAATTATAAAAACATTTATTTAAAGTCTCTGGAAATAGTCCCAAGGGCATAATGACAAATAGAGAAACATTTGTTCAAGAAAATCTACCAAATCTCCATAAACTAGGAGTCTAAAGAAGTTGAATATGTAACCCATAAAAACTGAGAATGTATTTGAAAATCATATATCTGATAACGGACTTTTATCTGGAATACATACAGAACACTTCTGACTCGACAATAGAAAAACAAATAATTCAACTTAAAAAGGGGTTAAAGATTTGAATAAACATTTTTCTAAAGAAAATATACAAAGTGCCAATAAGCACATGAAAAGATACCCAACATCATTAGTCATTAGGGAAATGCAACTCAAGCCGAGATACCACTTTACACCCACCAGGATGGCTACAATCAAAAGAACAGATAAGAAACAAGCGCTGATGAAGATGTAGGGAAATTAGAACTCTTTGTATATTGCCAGAACAATGGTAAAATGGTACAGTGATTTTGGAAAATAGTTTTCTAGTTCTTTTTTAAACTAAAAACAGCCTTTAGCACATGACCCAGCAATTATGCTCTTGGGCATTTATCCCACAGAAATGGAAACCGATGTTTTTGCACAGAAACTTGTCCACAAATGTTCACAGCAATTTTACCTGTAATAGCTGCAAACTGAAAACCACCCAAATGTCCTTCAATGCATGAATGATTCGACAAATTATGGTACATCCATGGTGGACAATACTTCTCAGCAATAAAACAGAAAGAACTATTGATGTACACAGCTTCGAGGAAATGATACCTCGTGAAAAAAGCCAATCTCTAAAGGATACATATTTCATTATGCCACTTACGTGACACTCATGAAATAATGTAATTATAGGGGTAGAGAGTGGCTGGTGGTTACCACTGGTTGCAGGTAAGGGAGACTTGGTAGATGAAATGATGAGAACGATCTTTTTAGATGGACTAATTCTCCCCTACTGCTTATGTTTAGAAATGTGAATCTTAATCATATACTACTTAAAAACAAAAGATAAGCACATGATATCCCAAGCAAGAAGTTAAGCTGATGAGGGAGACAAGTGATCTCAGAGACTTTTGAGCTCTAATTAATAAATGGTTTTGTTATCCATTTCAGATGGGTATTAAGTTACCCATCATAGAGGTAACAAAGAGTTTTCATACATGACTGCAAAGAAAAATGACATGACCCAGTACATCTCCATGGTCATACTCATTTTCTCCTTCAAGTTGTACTGAAGAATGTGTGGAATGCACCCATTCAAAATGGGCTTTTGCAATAATGCATAAATGACGTCTTTCCCCTCCATGTGAAACCCATTTTTGCTGGCAGCAATTCTGTGCCTCTGGGGACATGAGGCCAGTGTGGCATTGTGCAGAGGTTCTCCAAGTATATTACTCTCAGACAGTAGCATCATCAGCATCGCCTGGGAACTTGGTAGAAATGCAAATTCTCAGCCTCCTCCAAACCTGCTGAATCAGAAACTCTGGGGGAAGAGCCCAGAAGTCTGTGTTTTAACAAGCCCTCCAGGTAATTATGATGTGCCCTAAATTTTGAGAACCACTGGCATGGTAGTTAAGAGCTTAGTGATTAAAAGCTTAGTGACAAAGCAGCTTTACAGGCAGCTAACCTTGGGTTCGAGTTCCAGCATAGCTACTTACAAACTGAGGGATCTTGGGAAAGTTACCTCATGTGTTTAATCTTTGTTTCCTGGCTGGCAACATCGGGATCATACCTCTATTGTGAGGATGAAATGATAACATTTTTGGCTAAAATACGGACACATACATGTAATCCATAAATGGGGACTTTTACCAATACAGCTGAAAGAAGGCAACATGATGTGATGGAAAACAGCCAACTTAAAGGAAAGAAATCTGAGTTGAGGAATTCAGGTTCTGAATCCACCACTTCCTTTCAGACCCCACGCAAATCATTTAACTTCTCTGAGCCTCAGAGTTATGAAGATCAAATAAATTGTGTACAGGCTGTATAAACGGCGAAGCACTATGCAGTTGCAGGTTATCGTGGCAAATTACAGAATGAGAAGAGTATAAACACCAAAAAAGCTGGTAACAACAACAAAAAAACAACTAGATTGCCAGAGACTGAGCCAAAAGACAAATGGGGAACAGACCCTTAAGTAAAATGAAAACAGAAGCCGTGAATCACGAGGGGACAGCAGCTTCTAACTGAAAGGATCTTGCCTTATTATCAAAAGCTACACAGACAAGGATGCTGCTGGTGCACTGTGCTCACAGGTCCTCCTGTGGTTCCCACCAGCTCCCTGTCTGCCACATGAGCCTGCTTTTTGCTAACCAAAGAGGACAGGTCAGAAGGAAAAGATCCAGCCCCTCCTCTCTGCACTCACACATGTCTAATCGCCACACGGTGTTGTTACAGTTTGTCTCCAGCATTTATTTGTAAGTTAACTTCGATAGCTGATCCATCCCCTCCAGTCCTCATCCTCCTAAGTATAATTAATCTTTGCTCACGCCCAAGTTTTAATCCCATCCCTTAAGGAAAGAAAGAAAATGAAAACAACTTATGACATGACTGCTGCAGTTCCAGAAAGGGCACCGGTGTGAGAGAAATAAAATGCACATCCTCTCAGCACCTCTGCTGAGCGTCTTTCGTTGGTTCAGTAAACATCAGCTGAATGCCTACCACGTGTTGAGCACTATTCAGGGAGCTCCATCCAGAGGGAAAATACATGTGTTATCAAAGGATTCTTATTCGGTGAGGGTCGTGCTAGGATGGAGACATGAGGGGGAGGCAGGGGGTATACAGAGAAGAGAGACCATGGCCACAGCTGCCAGGGAGACACAGAGAGGGCTCCTACAGGAGACAGATTCTGAGCTACGAGCTAAAGGGGCTGCAACAGCCTGGTAAGGGGTAAGAATAGGTGACGGGCATTTCTGAGGGTAGAGCTAGCCCAGCAGGAACAAAGAGACCATGGTGAGAGAAACCACCCAGACTCTGAGGGAAGGAGGCTGGCAACATCCGGGCTGAGGGAGGGAAAGCTGCTGGCCCAGGGGGGTCCCGCTGGGAAGGTTCTGAGTGCTTTCCCTGCAGCCCCGACATGATCCTGTGTGGGTGATCGGGAGTCAGAAGAATGAAATGTTACCAGCAGTATCCTCAGCTCTTTCTACAACTCAGCTTCCTAAGGATGCAGCTTAATGCAGAGAACCCAGAAACTCCGCCAACATAGGTCACAGCTAGGACCAGGAGCACCAGTGTTCCAAGGCTGCACCTTCTGCTGCTAGAGGCCATTTTCTTTCCACTGCATCATGCTGCCCACACAACACACAGTGATTTAGACATTTCTGATGAGGCCAAGTCTTAAGCAGTTCCCTTAGTTTCAACAAACAGTTCCCACTGAGAAAGATCTCTTTCTCCTACTTATAACCTCATCCAGCTCATTACCAAGAGTCCAGGGTAAGATGCTGCTAGGTTATTTACTAACCAAGTTGCCTTAGACCATTCCTTGGTCTTAAGAGATTTAACACTTAAAATTTCAATTATTTTTGAGAAAACTCTAATGTGTATAGCACGTAATAAGACACGGGCCCAAGACCCAGTTTTGAACTGGGAATGGGGAGCCGCCCTTTGGCTGGAAAGTGGGTTCAAATGGCTAGTTTTCTCTTTTATTTGAAAAATAGACAACATGGAAAAGGATGCACACCTGGGGTCTTTGCAAATTTGCTGGACTTGCTGATGTTACTGCCTCATGACACCTGACACAGCCTCCGTGCACATGAATGAGCTGCTTGCAAGCTCAGGTAAATGCAAAAGATTACAGGAACGTATGGTGCTGGGCACAGCTGACCAAATTGGCTGAGCCTCAGGGACACTCAGCACCCCATGGCAGGAAGGCACTCACTGCTCGGAGGTGGTGCAGTGTTTTGCACAGGTAATTCTTTGCCTTGAGCATTATTCGCTGCTGGAACCACTGGGCACCCAGTCATGCCAAGGATTAGGAATTTATTTCTTTAGGATGCTCCTTGGTAAGAGGCTGCTGATCCAATGCTGTCCACACAGACAGTGATGCTCAGCTGCACTCAGGGACAGGTATTTATATTCGCCCATTCCTGGCATTTCACAGAAGACAGTCTCCTTTTTATGTTCATTTAAAATCCATACCAACAGCGAGGAGGGTCACCCTTGGGGAGCCTAGGAGGGGAGGCCCCCTGTGAGAGGCGCTTACTCTAACACACATCATTGTGTGGAAGCCTCATGAGCACACGTGAGGTGGGACGTCACACTGCCTTTTACAGGGAAGAACAGAGTCAGAAAGGTCATTGGAATCGAACATCCTGTCTGAACGTGCTGGGTCACAGTCCTCGAATAACTCTAAACTCCCCCACTCACTCAGCTTTACCCAGAAAGTCTGCAGACAGTTCTAAACTTTAAACTTAGAACAGATGTTATTTGCTACTTGTGTATATGAATGAATACATGTGTCAGATGCACCCTGTACTTCTAAAGGGGCAGAAGACCATCTCTGATGCTGCTCAGGAGCTAACACAAAGGCAAGTAAAACATATGATAGTATTAATGCAAAAGGTCATAATAACATCCCCACTTTTTGCTCCCCCTGGGTGGCCACTGGACCATGCAATCTGCACTCCCCCCCAGTTTTTGGCTGGGGCCAGGTTTGAGCCCACCACCCACCACCTCCAGTACATGGGGCCGGCGCCCTACTCCTTTGAGCACAGACGCCGCACCAATCTGCACTCTTTACTGCACTGTATCTTTGCAACCACCGTGAAAAACAGGTGCTGTTGGCTCCATTTAACAGATGATGAAGCAGGTGGCAAAAGTTTTGTGGCCAGCAAGTTTATATGAGGAGGGCAGGATGCATGAGGTGCTGTGGTCTGTCAGAGCTGCCTGGAAGGAAAGAGTAACACGGTGCCAGCCAAGGTGCTAACAAGAGACGCTTAAGACGTTGTGCCCATGACATTAATATCAGGAAGCTTTGGGAAAGAGGTAAGTCTTCCCAGCAGTTTGTGCTCAGCTATACCAACTTCAAAACTATTCTGAGATCAATGCAATTCTGAGACACGTGGGCCTAAATTCTCTGGTTAGAAATAAAGCATTTCTCCTTCCACTTTTCTGACAATGCTATATAAAGAGCTACATGGGTACGGGGGGGGGGGGGGGGGGGGGACCGAAGTGGTGTCGAC
>CAUYPK010153438.1:0-20622 GCA_963574355.1 Loris lydekkerianus | reverse complement strand
ATATAACCAATTAAATAGACACAATATTGCCAATTAATATGCTAAACAACATACTGTTTTTAAAAATTTATAAAAAAAATTTCAAACATTATCTACTTCTCATTTTTTTTCACGATTAAATTTAATGATTTTTTTTTTTTTTTTTTTTTTTTTTTTTGTACTCTCCTGATCTTCTTTATCATCATCATTTTGATACAGGATTCCACCACTCAGGCCTGGACAGGGACCCCCACCCAATTCTTTAGACCCAGGTGAGCTCATAAATAAGACCTCATTTCCAGGCACAAAAAGACTGCCTTTTTCAGGACACACCCTCTGTGCACTAACAAGATGATGAACAAAGCAGCCTGATATAGTTTTTTGGGTTGTTCCACCTTGAGTATGGAGCACACATACTAATCCCTTCTTGTAGACAAAAACTGTAAGGATCTGATAACCTTGCCCTAGTGGAGGAAGAACTACACTCATTTGTTAATGACTCATTAACTTTGAAAATATGTTTTTCCACTTACCACATCTGGGCCAAGTGTAATTGTCAATTCCTAATACCCCTAGATAAAGAGCCCATGTAGAGACTTCCCAATTTAGTTCTTTCCCCCTTCCAGAAGCTCTGGTGCTTTTTACTTCTGTATTCCTTTCTGTCTAATAAAAATCCTATCTTACCACTGATCTGTGGTCCATGGGCTCATTCTTTGAATTCCTGAGACCAAAGACCTTCTGAGGAAGAAATTCCAGTATCATATTTGGGGGATTGTTGTCTGGGATTGAAGATCTGTGGTAAGCAATGGGACCACTTACCTCTCTCCTGCTTTTCTAATTCTGTATTCCTTTTTGTCTAATAAAAATTCTATCTTAACACTGATCTGTGGTCTGTGGATTCATACTTCAAATCCCTGAGACCAAGGACCTACTGAGGAAGAAATTCCAAAATCAATGTTTAGATAATGAATGTGTCATCTGACCCCAAAACAGAAGAAACAAGATTAAATGTTTTCTTATGTTCACTTAATGATGTGAAAAAATAAAATAGGGGTATATATAGAGTAAACTGAACCCTGATCTTTAGCATAAATCTTGCTTCCTACTTTAGAGACTTGGAAAATCATGAGAATGGCATGTGAGTTGTGTGTGAGCAGATCAGAAAACTGGCCTCCAAGGGAAAATGAACATGTGAGGTGTGGCAATACCAGGCCTAATGGTTATGGTAAGGATTCTCTATATTTCAAAGGTCTCTTGACACGAGAGGCAGAAGTCTTGCTTAAGGTCTGAGATTTGGGGAAACAAATTGGAAACATTCTGTCTGACACTTTCAATATTCCCTCTTATTTAATGCTGATGTCTGATAAGTAGCTTTTAACTACTTTTTCCTGCTTTGTGATAATAAATAGGACTGGAGGTTTACTTGGGAGGGCTCCTCCCAGAGTTCCTCAGTCATCCGACACAGACTTTCTTTCAAGCCTCTTCCTTCCTTGTGCCAAGACCCCTTTTCTTTTCTTTTCTTTCTTTCTTTCTTTCTTTCTTTCTTTCTTTCTTTCTTTCTTTCTTTCTTTCTTTCTTTCTTTCTTTCTTTTTGAGACAGAGTCTCAATACATCACCCTTCATAGAGTGTCAAGGCGTCACAGCTCAAAGCAACCTCAAACTCTTGGGCTAAAGTGATTCTCTTGCCTCAGCCTCCCAAGAAGCTGGGACCACAGGTGTCTGCCACAACACCTGGCCATTTTTTTATTTGTTGCAGTTGCCATTAATGTTCAGCTGGCCCTGGCTGGGTTTGAACACACCAACCTTGGTACATGTGGCCGGCATGGTAACCACTGTGTACGAGCTCCCAGCCAAGACCCCTTTTCTGATGACTCCAATCCCTTTACTTACTCATATGACTGAAAGTTGGTGTTGATTGCTGGAATGAAATCTCAGTTCCTTGCCATGTGGATAAGTCCATTTCCATAGGGCTGCTTGCATATCCTCATAATGTGGCTTCCTCCAGTGAGGGTGATCCAGAAGAACAAGGCTAAAGTCACAGTAACTTTTATGACCTATTCTTGAAAGTTACTAGGGTATTGTTTCTGAAGTATCCTATTGGTTACACAGTTCAACCTCTATTCAGTGTGAAAGCATATAAATACCAGGCAGTAACATTGGAGGCCTTTTGGGAGGTTGGTTACCACAAGGACTGTATCACAATTTGTTTACCTGCTTTAATGTTGATGATTTAGGTTGTTTCCATTGTTTTTGTACTATTACAAACAGTATTGCTATGATCATTCTTGTCCAGGCTTTCTATGCACATGAGAAAGAATTTTTCTAGGAGATTACTGGATCATAGATTATTTGTATTTTCAAATTTATTAGATAACACCAAAATTGATCTCCAAGTTGGTTGTACTAGTTTATACTTCCACTACCAGTGAATTATATTCTCCATGTTCTGTATTCTTGTCAATACTTGACAATATCAAACTTTTTATATATGCCAATCTGATTGATATAAAGTGTTATCTTCTGAGGATTTAAATTCACATTTTTTTAATTACTAAAAAGGTTGGACATATTTCCATGTTTATGGTCCATTTATGTATCTTTAAGGAGAAATTCTTATTTTAATTATCTGCCTGTTTTCATTTATTTCTTTCTGGCTTTCTTTCTTTCTTTCTTTCTTTCTTTCTTTCTTTCTTTTTTTTTTTTTCTTGAGACAGAGTCTCACTGTGTCATCCTAGGTAGAGTGCTGTTGCATCACAGCTCACAATAACCTCAAACTCTTGGGCTTAAGCATTTATCTTGCCTCACCCTCTGATGTAGCTGGGATTATAAACATCCGCCACACTACACAGCTATTTTTTTATTGTAGTTGGCATTGGTGTTTGGCAGGCTTGGGATGGATTTGATTCCACCAGCTCTGGTGTATGTGGCTGGCGCTGTAGCCACTGAGCTAAAGATGCTGAGCCTATTTGCCCATTTTTCTTGTTGGTTATTTATTATAGAGAGAGAGCTGTGATGTGGTGAGGCTCCAGGGCTTGGGAAAACTTACAGGGGATGAACCCCCCTTCTACTGATCCTATTTAGCAGATCAGAACATATTTTCTCTAAGCTTCAACTTTTAATCCAGCAGAAGAAAAAAACATGTTTTCCTTAAAACTTAAGCTTTTTTAATCCAGTAGAATAAAAAAAGTATTTTCTAAAACTTAAGCTTTTAACTTCACAGCTGCACTTCAATGTAGTCATGTACTTTTTCCAGCTAATCTTGTAGATATGTAGTATTGCCCATATTTTAGAAGTCACATAGTAATAATAGATTATGTTTACGTAGGAATTTGTGCTTATTTCTGTTTTCATAATTAAGTTGAAAATGTATCTTACTTATTGAAAAAAAAACTTGTACTGCTTCCTTAAAAATAAAGCTGTTCGGGCACTCAGGTGCTGTTGATAGAGAAAAATATTCCAGTCCTCCGGATTCCATCTTTGCCTCTTTATTCCATCTCTGTCTCTTGCATCTTTGTCTTTCGTGTTTTATTTCATCTATTTTGTTACATCATTTCCCAAAGATCCCACTCTGTTTTGTTTACTTTTCACACTGGTTCATGAGAATTTATCTTTGTCTTACTAATTTGTTGGAGTTCTTTATATATGCTGAAATTATGAAGAAGTATCTAATGAGTGTATGTGGTAGAAATACAATTTGACAGTATGTGGTTCGTCTTTTCATTTTTTTAAATGGTATTTTTTGATAAATAGATTTTTTTTTTTTTGAGACAGAGCCTCAAACTATCACCCTGGGTAGAGTGCCGTATCACAGCTCACAGCAACCTCCAACTCCTAGGCTTAAGAGACTCTCTTGCCTGAGCCTCCCAAGTAGCTGGGACTACAGGTGCCTGCACAACACCCATTATTTTTTGGTTATAGTTGTCATTATTGTTTGGCAGGCCCAGGTTGGATTCGAACATGCCATCTCTGATGTATGTGGCTGGCACTTAGCTGCTTGAGCTACAGATACTGAGCCAGATAAATAGAATTTAAAATTTATTAATGTTTTCCCCATTGTGGTATGAATTATTTATATCTTTTTAACTACATACTTCTGTTCATTGAAGTCACAAAAATAGTTGCCAATACTTCCTAAAGTATACTTGGAAAAAAATTTTCTTTTTAAGTTTTGGCTTTTACATTTAATTCTTTAATACATGTGTGTCCTCTTTTTGTATATCATAGAAGGTAGGGATTTAATTACAGTGTTTGTTCTGTATGGATAAGCACTTGGTAGAATCTTCTTCAGAAACATTTTCTTCTCTTAACTTCAGGGGGTTTCTTCTATCTGACTGTAGATTGTGCTCTCATCTAACTTGTTGCGTCTATTTGGTTTCCACTGATGTCTCTTCTCCCTCTGTGCACTTTCTAAGTGATGAAATTCCCCCTAGGACTGGCCCTGGATCCTTTAAACAGACTCTCTCTAGACACCTCACCCACATCCATGGCTGTAAATTACACCTTCCAGGAGAGAACTCCACACTCATGTCTCTACCCCTTCCCTTCAGGTCCCTCAGGGCTCTCTTCTTCCCACCTCTCAGGCCTCCTATCAAATGTCACCTCCTCAGTGAGGCATTCCCTAACCACATCATGGAACATAGCAGCACCTGTCCCTTCTACACACTGACCTTTTTTTTTTTTTTCTATATCAAATCATCACCACTAACCTCCTGACTTTATATTAGAAATCTATTATAAATTATCTGGTACTAGAATATTTACTATGTGGACTTTGAAGTATTTTCTAAAGAATATACATGATTAAGAACAGTGCCTGGGATATTATAGATGATCAGTAAATGTTTATAATAACAGAAAAACAAAGGAAATTCAGAACCTCAGGCCTCATCCTGGAACTACTGAGTTATAATCTGCATTTTAACTACGTCCCCAGGTGATTTGCATATGTTATACCTTAAAGTTTGAGAAACACTGATATAGGATAGGGGATACCTCCAGAAGCAAAGTGCTTGAGAAAGTGAGGGGGATGTGTTCCAGAACAAAGAAAAAAAGAAAATATTTGCCCTTTATAGGAACAGGGTCACTTCCTGAAATCAAGTAGGAAGGAGGACAGAGAAAATGCTGAGTGCAGGTGCCAGTGGGCCTACAGATTTGGTGAAAAAAAGAAAAGGGAATGCCTCTATAATTTTTTTTTTTTAATTTTGTCAATGAAGGGATGAAATGGAGAAAAGTGTATGGAGAAAAGTGTCATCAGAGGTTGTAGGAGGAAGGAGCAAAGATAAAATAGTTCCCTCAAAGTGGTGGTTCTCAGCCTGGCTGCACATTGGAATCACCTGGGGGAGATTTAACAACCACTGATGGCTAAATACACCTTTCAGGGGTTATTATTTAATTGGAATGGTGTGCAACCTGGGCACCAGGACTTAAAACTCACCAGATGATTCTAATATGCAACTAAGACTGAGAGCTAAGGCCTTAGAGAGAGAGAAAGGAAATGTAGTAGAGTTTGTAGGAGCTATTGAATGCCTAATTGGGCCTTGTAGTGAGGGAAAAATATAAAGTCTGACAATTAAGTTCATGAAGATATCCTAGAAAAAGTGCTACATATCTTATTGCTGAATATCACTATGGTCACCTTCCAAGTACCACCTATCCTTTGGGAAGCTATGCACTGATGTCAGTGCCTAGTCAACACCCTTCAGTGTAATTTTGGAACTCTGTTTCTGTAATGGCCATCAAAGATGTCATCATATTACTCTTGATGTCCTGAATGTCCTCAAAATATCTTCCTTTCAATATTTCCTTTATCTTCCGGTAAAGAAAAAAGTCATTGGGGCCAGATGTGGTGGGTCATGCCTGTAATCCTAGCACTCTGGGAGGCTGAGATGGGCAGATTCATTGAGCTCAGGAGTTTCAGATCAGCCTGAGCAAGAGCAAGACCTTATCTCTACTAAAAATAGAAAAATTAGACAGGCATTGTGGTGGGCACCTGTAGTCCCTGCTAGTTGCGAAGCTGAAGCATAAGACCAAAAGTTTGAGGTTGCTATGAGCTATGATGACACCATAGCACTCAACCCTGGGGCAACAGAGTGCAGAGTGAGATTCTATCTCAAGAGGAAAAAAAATTTTCATTGGGGGCCAAATCAGGTGGGTAGGAAGGGCGTTCCAATAATTTTTTTTACTGGCTAAAAACTACTTCACAGACAGTGCTGTGTGAACTGATGCATTGTCATGATGCAAGAGCCATGAGTTGTTGGCCAAGATTTTTAGTAAAATTTTTCTATTTCTCTGTCAATGTTTACTTCATCAGCTATACTCCTCATATTCAGCTGACTATTTTGATACATAATTTGGAAATTTTTTACAATGTTTTCAGCACTTCTGGTTATTACTGGCTGCCCTGACCTCTGTTCATCAGTGATGCTTTTTCTCTCCTCAGAAAAACATTTAATTCATTTGTTTTCTTCATGGCATTATGCCATAAACTTGGACTAAAAAGTGTCTAATTTCACTTTCTCTTTCCAGCCTTAACAAGAAATTTACAAATTTTTGTTGCTCAACTTCAAGCTTTGACATTGTCACAATGGCACACGAAAACTCAAAACAACAATAATGAATGCCAGTCAGCAAGACACTGCCACCTGTCAATGAGAATACAACTGTGAGATGCTGATATACCAAAGTTATGAAATCTTACTGAGTTGTCTGTACAGTGTTGCCAATGTAAACACACAATGGCAAGCTCAAAAATTAGCCTAATGGTAGGACTTTTCTCCAGTCCATTTTGCTGTTCAGGCATGTGTATAGAGAAGACAGCAGGTGGTTGGGTGGAATCTGGAGGAGTTTTGCCAAACAAATACAATAGGAAAAGAGATGGAAAATACATTTGCAGACATTTTCAAAAAGGCAATCACAACAATAGACCAGCCAAACAAAAAGAAAAAAGAAGACATGAAAAATTGTGTTGACTAATGGCATAAGTTCAATGAAATACCAGGGTCAAAGAATTGGAGATCTTGATGACATGGAATAATTGTCAGAGAGGTACCAAAGTGAGATGGAATAATAGGACACAATGACAATAGAGAAGTGGTTGAAATAAAGAATTTGGAGTAATATTATATTATATATTAATGTATATTATTATATATTAATATATTATAATATATTAATATTATAACCAAGTAATCAACTTGGTTATAATAAGATCTAGTGTGCTACCATAGGAATTTTATGGCTGAGTGAGGTGAATGAAAAGAATGTTGAAGGCCAAGGTTGAATAGGCCACCTACAGGAATCCTGAGGTCAGATAGGAGAAAGGATGAAGACAAGTGATGATCCAAGAGATATAGTCTTCAAGTAATAAGAAAAAATGTCCAGAAGGACAGTGAGTCAGCCAAGAATTACAACCACTATGTATCAAGTTCTGCTCTAAATGCTGAATGTACAGCAATGAACAAGACAGACTAGATTTCTTTCCTCAAGGAGCATATATTCTAATGGAGGGATTTATACATTGAACCCAAAATCCAAAAATAAAGCCATCTAAGTACTGAATAATTATTATAAAAATGATAAATACCAAAATATAATAAAAAAGTGACTAAGGAAAGGAGACACTGCTTTACTTAGGTGACTAAGAAGGCCTTTCTAAGGCAGTAACATCTGAGTTGACACTGGAAACCTAGCCATCCAAAGATCTCGGGGCAGAGAATTCCAAACAGGAAGCAACAACAAAGATAAAGGTCCAGAGATGAAAATGAGAATGACATATGAAAGTGACAGGAGAGGCTCGGTGCCTGTGGCTCAAGCGGCTAAGGCACCAGCCACATACACCTGAGCTGGTGGGTTCAAATCCTGGGCCCACCAAAGAACAATGATGGCTGCAACCAAAAAATAGCTGGGTGTTGTGGTGGGTGCCTGTAGTTCCAGCTATTTGGGAGGCGGAGGCAGGAGACTCACTTGAGCCCAGGAGTTGGAGGTTGCTGTGAGCTATGATGCCACAGCACTCTACCCAGGGCAATAGCTTGAGGCTCTCAAAAAAACAAAAAAGAAAGTGACAAGAGAAGGCTAATGTAGAAGAGTGTAGTGAACTATAAGTCAATGATGGGAGATAATGTCAGAGCATAAGGCAGAGATTTATTCATCAGAAAATGAAAGCAAAATGAAGGGATAGTGGGTGGCAGAGGAAGATGGTGTGTGCTTTCAAGGAGGCAGGGATTATGAAAACAGAGAGCAAGAAATGGAAACATGGTAGATGTTATCCCCAAATAACTAACACAGAAAATAATTTAAAGCAAGATGTTGTGCAAGGGAAAAAGTGTATATAGATACATATGTAAATATAGTCTTAGACTTTGAGAAAAAAAATTCCAGGTGGATGAATGCTCAAGGTCCTCTGGCTTCTTGCTATACACTACTCAAATTGTGGTTCTTAGACCAGCAGCATCAATAGCACATGGGAGCTTATTAGAAGTGCAGAATGCCAGACCCATTTCAGACTTACTGACTCAGCACTTTCATGAGATTTCCCCAGTGATTCATATGCATATTAAAGTATGAGAAGCTCAACTTTAAATGCCATTAAGATAACTTCCTGCATCTGAGCATGGTAGCTTAAGCCTGAAAACCTTGCACTTTGGGAGGCTGAGGCAGAAGGATCACTTTAGGCCAGAAGTTAGAGACCAGGCTGAGCAATATCACAAGACCCCATTTCTACAATAAATAGAAAAATTAGCTATTATTTATGTATTTATTTATTTATTTATTCTACAATAAATAGAAAAATTAGGGCAAGGTGGCATATATCTGTAGTCCCAGCTACTTGGGAGGCTGAAGCTGTAGGATCACTTAAGCCCAGGAATTTGATGTTGCAGAGCACTATGATGATGTCATTGCCCTCTAGTCTGGGCAACAGAACAAGACTCTGTCTTAAAAAAATGTTAACGTTGTTTGCCCCCAAAATAATAGAAAATACATCCCATTGATTTGGAAACACAATATTCAGATATGCCAGGATCACAGAGACCAGTCAAATGGAAGGCTTGCTCCTTTCACCAAGGTAGGGAGCCATTTGTTACTCTCTTTCTCTAAGCTCTCTATGGGCTCTTTACTCTCAAATTGGTATAAATGAAGTTACTTCAAGTTCATCTCTTCATAGCACCCACTCCTTTCCTCTTTACCTTTCTCTTTTCTTTCTCTCATTCCATGCCTTCAGAATCAAACAGCTTCCTGTTTACTAAAGAATTTACTCTCCAGCCCAATATTCACTTTCAGGATAAAGGAAGGAGCTGAAATAACTGCATGAAGACTTTTAATTAGATGAGCAGATTTAACTTTCACCTGG
The DNA here is from genome assembly GCA_963574355.1 of Loris lydekkerianus. Classification (NCBI taxonomy): domain Eukaryota; kingdom Metazoa; phylum Chordata; class Mammalia; order Primates; family Lorisidae; genus Loris; species Loris lydekkerianus. Next base: position 11,297 of record CAUYPK010153438.1, on the reverse strand, counting down.
ACAGAGGTGTTGGTTAAATCACTTGGGTAGATTCAGGACCTATAAATCTCACAAACATTATATATCTGCTCAAAGATTCTCTGTCAAGCCAAACTCATGAAGTTCCATTACTAAAGGCATGCACAGTCTGATCCAAGCACAGTCTGGAAGAGTGCCTGTAAAAATTCTGTAGACTTATTCCTCCATTGATGTAAGGGATGGAAGGCTGTACTAGAGAACCATGCAGAGAAGTTAATGAGCTGAGGTAAGAGTGCACTGGGTGCTGGGTGACTGCTAAATTTCAGTGTAACCTGGGATAAACCACTCAGTATCTTCATCTGTCAAATGCTGTGTTTATAATTTTCCAATGATATCTGACCTGTGCTTTTGTAGATTGTAGGGCTGGTCCTTCAGAGAAGTATCTTATCCTGGATGACATGTAGAAGGCTGAGTGGGAGGATACCAGTCCCACTTCAGCCAGAGTGGCTGTCCTTTGATGTGTTTTGTATGTTAAGCTTTCAGATAAAATTTTTATTTAACAAAGAGTCTCTCTGCTGCTAAAAACAGACTACATCTGATGCTATAAATAGAAAATGTGCAAAAAATAAAAATCTATTTTGTCCACCACAGTGTTTGAAAAATGTGTTGGATATTAAACAATATGTTTAAAATCAAGGTATTTCATATAAAAATCTGGACTTTCAGCTTCTCTTGAAACACTGGAATGTCTGGTAGTCCTGAGCTGATATTCCAACCTTGCAAAAATCAGCTAAAGGTGGGTTTCAGATGCCTCTTTAAGGGTGAGAGCCCCTGCATACTGGACTCTGTCCAGCCTCTTCAGGCACCTGAATTCCTCTTGTATTCTCTGATTTTCAGCTTCTTTACCCCTCTATAATTCCAAGAGACCAAACCCAGAATGGGTTCCTCTAGAAATGGCTGTGTCTATACACAAGGAGTGTAACCTGTGCAGAACAGTGCTTCTCAAACTTTAATGTTCAAAGTTCTTCTTGGTGCATTAAAGATTCTGACTCATTAGTTCTGGGAACTAAGAATCTGCATTTCTAACAGACTTGCTGGTGATGCTGCTGATCCATGAACCACATTTAAAGAAGTGAGGGGCAGTACATATAGGAAAGAAGTGAGGCGGCAAGAGTTCTGACCTTCAGTCACAGCTCTCACAAACCTTCACTGCACTAGAAAACTGCTAAAACTTCTGTCCAGTGGGCCTGTTAAACCTTTCTCCAGGGAGATGGTGAGTAGATAAGAAGAGAATCCTCCACAAAGAAGTGTTTGAACAGAAAAATCATTACAAAGAAAGCCAGCAATGCAGCAATGTGTATTTTTTTCCCTCCCCACCCCCCCCCCCCCGGGGGAGCTGCCCTTCTCCCTGACCTGGAATGGCTGGGGTTATCTCTTAGGTTCTGGGTGCTGACTCCTGAGCTCCAAGGGAAACTTGTTTTGTTGGTGAATGTACTGATAACATCAGGCAAAGAAAGCAGAAGAGACAGAACAAAAGGAGGAGGGAGAAAAGGAAAATGAAGAGGAAATACAAAAGGACAAAAAAGGAGAAGAGGGAGACAAGAAAGAGAAGGAGGGAAAAGAATCAATAAAAAGGAGGATGAAGATATCATGAATGATGAGGAGAAAGGAGAAGGGAAGTGCTCAGTAGAGGGGAGAGGGAAAAGAGGAAGGAGGAAGAAGAGGCTAGCTTAAGAGATCAGGTTGAGTCTTTTTCTAAAAACTCATTCCTTACTTGGCTCCTCCATCCTCATTCAGCCGCTCCTTACAGTAGGAAAACCTTACAGCAGCATCCTGAAGTCCTCTTTCCAGCTCTAAAATTCATTGACCTTCTGAAACGCTATGGCAACAGATGAGCTGGCTCCAAGCTGGCTCCATCTGGCCTGCTTGTGAAGAAGTATCTCCTTTATCTGTCCCACAGCTGGGGACACCTACTAACACCCATGCTTCATCTTCCTAGAATGGTGGATTCTCAAGAGTTTATTAAGGCTGATATAGAAGCCCTGGGGTGAAGAATAAACAAGGAAGAGGAAGAGAAGTCATTGCCTCTAAACACAGATATATTAGTTGCCATGTCCTGTTGCCTCTACCCAGTGGCATTTCTTCTGTGTGTCCTCTCTTCTCAACCACTCCAGGACCTTGTTTATGTGTTTCACGTATATCACATCAGCTTCTTAAGTGCTCCCCCCAACTCCATTTTTGCTGGACTACAATCTATTCTCCCACTGGTGCTAAAGTTATTCAGATTCCTAAAGCCCTGCTTGATCCAGACTCTCCCCTAATCAATGCTTTCTTTTTGATAGAGTCTCACTCTGTCACCTTGACTACAGTGTCATCATAGCTCACTGCAACCTCAAACTCCTAGGCTCAAGCAATTCTCCTGACTCAGACTCCAGAATAGCTTGGATGACAGGTATACTTCATGGTAGTGGGCAAGGACCCAGGGTACTCTGTGCACCCAATGAAGCATTGACTAACTATAAATTTAGCCTAGAGGAAAAATAATTTGAAGATATAACCACTTTAAGATAGGGAGATATTTTGTAACCTATGAAGAAAAGTCTGTTTAATATATACTATGATGAATAATAATATCGCTAAAGTTTACTTTTATGTAAAAATAAAAGTAAGAAAGGGAAAGAGGAGGGAAGAACAGCTCTTTGAGAAAATATCCTTGTTGTTCTCCAGAATTGCTGGCTTTTCTATAAAAAAAAGTGAAACTGTTGATCTCTCATCCACTTCTCTGTTGATTGGCTTGAGTGGCAGGTAGATGGATTATTCATAAACAGGATATTAGGGTTAAGAGACCTAAATTACATTCTTGGGAAGAAGGAAAGAAATATATGAGGCCAGGGAAGGATAATTCCTTTTATTTATTTATTCAAAGAACATTTATTACATACCTCCTCTGTGCTAAGCACTGTTCCTGCTCTTGGTGTTGGGGATATTTTGGTGAATAAAACTCAGAATCCTTGCTTTCATATAGCTTATATTCTAGCAAGGAAAGACAGATAGCATACAAACAAAATATATGGTGTATCAAATGGTTACAACTGCTATCAGCAAAAAAAAGCAGACAGGAGGATTGGGGATGTGTGTGCAATTTTTAAAAGAATGGTCAGGAAAAGCCACACTGAAAAAAAGCATATGAATGAGATCTGATCAGGGTGAGATAGTCATGTAGACATTTTAAGAAAGAGTGTTTCAAGTGAAAGGAATACATTGGAAGACCCTATGACCGGCATGTGCCTTGAAGCTCTAAAGAAGAGTAATGAGGATGGTGTAACTGCAGTGGGAAGAACATTGGATTATAGAAGGAGATAAGGTCACAGAGATAATGGGAGCCTGATTGTGTGGGTCCTCAAAAGCATTCACTGGGGGAATGATTCCCTGTTTAACAAATGGTACTGGGTGGACTGATAGGCGACTTGTAGAAGACTGAACATGGACCCTCAAATTTACCATTAACAAAAATTCATTCTCACTGGATAAAAGATATAAACTTAAGACATGAAACTATAATAATACTATAAAAAGTTGCAGGGTAAATGCTTGAAGAAATTGACCTGGGAGAATATTTTATGAGAAGGACACCCCTGGCAATTGAAGCAACACCAAAAATATATTACTGGGATCTGATCAAACTGAAAAGCCTCTGTACACCCAAGAACACAGTAAGTAAAGCAGTCAGACAGCCCTCAGAATTGGAGAAGATATTTGCAGATTATGTTTTTGACAAAGGTCTGATAACCAGCATCCACAGAGACTCAAACTAATCAAGAAAAGAACAAATAACCCAATTTCTTTGTGGGCAAGAAACTTGAACAGAAGCTTCTCTAAAGAAGACATGAAAAAATGCTTATAGTCTTTAATGGTTAGAGAAATGCAAATCAAAACCACTTTGATATACCATCTAACTCCAGTAAGATTAGCCCACATCACCAAATCCCAAAACTTCAGATGTTGGCATGGATGTGCAGAGAAGGGAACACTTCTGCACTGCTGGTGGGAATGCAAGGAAATACATTGTTTTTGGATAGAATTTTCAAAAATACTCAAGCTAAAAGAACTAAAAGGAGTCCTACCATTCGATCCTATAATCCCCTCTAGGTATATACCCAGATTATCAGAAATCATTTCACAACAAAGAAATTTGCACCAGAATGTTTATTGCAGCCCAATTCATAATTGCCAAGTCATGGAAGCAGCCCAAATGTCATAGATTAACAAATTCTGGTATGTGTATACCATGGAATACTATCCAGCCATAAAAAGATAGAAACTTTATGTCTTTTACGTTTACCTGGATGGAGCTGGAACATATTCTTCTTAATAAAGTATATCAAGAATGGAAGAAAAGGTATATGATGTAATCAATACTATTATGAAACCAATATATAATCACGTACACTTTTATATAAATGATAAAATACAACTATAGTCCAGAAAGAAGGAGGGAAGAGGAGGAGAGAGGAAGAGGGGAGGGGGTAGGTTGGGAAAAAGGAGGATATTTGGTGGGACGTCGCCTTGTGTGCACAATGCAATGGTACATTTCAAAACTACAGTACAGTACAAATGTCTTACCACAACAAATAAGTAAGTGAAGTGAATATCATTTTAACTAGTTTGATATAAGCATTCCACATTGTATATCAAATCAACAAACACATTTTACCCCATAAATTCATTAATGTACACAGTTATGATTTAATTAAAAAAATAAGAACAAACCAAAGAAAATAGCAAAGAAATCTGAGAAGCAGCAATCAGTGAGATAGGAGTGAAACTATGAGTGTGTTGTGTCTTGGAAGACAAAGGAAGAAACAGTTTCAAGGAGGATAGAGAGATCAACTTGATCCAGTGCTCTTGAGAGGGGTTCTTTTCATTATTGAAAATGGGATCAGCCCCTTGGCAAGCTGATGCAATGGTGATATATGGTCTCAGGGAATAAGGGAAGAGTTTACTCCCTAACTAGCAACTCCCTCAGTGCTCACACGGAGGCAGTGTGGCACTGAGGTTCTTGCTTGAAAGGCACACTGACCTAGGCTGGATTAATCAGCAATTCTGTGTGAATGGTATGTCATCTCTGGTATTTAATATAGAGAGCAGAGCAGATGGAGCAGTAAGCCACATTGGAGAAACTAGCCCACTGGCCACAGATGGAGGTGTGGCTTCCATAGGGTATAATCAGAAGCATGTTAGAGGGGTCTCCCTCTGCAAACATACCTCCCCCATTTCAACCTCATATATACTCTAAATTTTCTCATTTCTTTAACAAGCATGAATATGTGAGATATTGTTTTAAGCACTTAGAGATAATAACTCAGGTAATCCTCACAACAACCCTATGAGGTAAGCTCTAATTTCCATTTTTACAAATGAGGAAACCAAGGCAGGGAAAGACAGAGTACTTTGCTCAATTGCACAGTTAATAAGAAGTGGAGCCCAGATTTTAATACATTGCTTTATCCAATGTCCATGCTCTTAACTGCCTCTTAACCTCTACACCTAGACACTGGTCAATTATGGTGGAGGCCAAATCCTACTTGCAGCCTGTTTTTGTTCATTTTTTGTTCATTTTGTGCCTAGTTTTTTTTTAAATAAAAGAAAAATATGCAACACACACCTAATGTGGCTCACAAAGCCTAAAATATTTACTACCTGGTTGGCCCTTTACTAAAAAAGTTTACTGGCCTCTGCTCAACACTGTGAAATGGAAAAGATAATACTCCTAATTGGATTATGGGTAAATCAAATGTTACAATTTACATAAAGCATCTGGTAGGTGCTCAGAAAATAGCAGTTTTATGATTAATTTTATACTCCTGCCATCAGCTCTCTACTTCCTGCACTCTTCCCTATCAGAGCTGGGACAGTAGGTCGCTGCCCCGGCCCATCAAACTGCCATAATGCAGACCACTGTACAAACTCACTGCATATGTGCCAGGGAGCCTGTTGTCTCAGTCAGGTAAGGCTCCTCATCAGGAGGAACCAGTTGTCTCAGTCAGGTCAGAGTTGCTGGAGTGCCTCAAAGGTGCAGCAGTCAGTCTTAGTAGGAGCCCCAACTAACTTCTCCCATGGCTATTGATAGAAGTGATCCTGTGACTATTTACACCACAGGTGTGGAGACTGCCAAGCAATGATGTGTGTGTTACATGCGCTCTTGTGCTCCTTAAGGAGAGACCAATCCCTTCTTCATTCCCTTATTACCAAGGTATTTCTTTTCAGGTGTCTTCTACATTTCCCCCTTTTTGTGTATTTTAAGATAGTTTTAACTGAGGAACCATTCAGCTGGTTTTCTATCTGAATTGCCATGATAGCATACTGACCTGATTTTCTTTTTCTGCTTTTTCTGTCTTTCTTTTTGCTGAAGGTCTTTCTGGTCTGCCTTTCTTTTTTGCTGAAGGCATTTCTGGCCTGCCTTTCTTTTTTCTTCTCCTTTTTTCTTTTGACCGCCTTGAAGGGACAGGGGGGCCACCACAATTCTGAACTGCTTTCTGCTGACAATGGACCATGATATGGGGTAGGCAGTTAGAGGTTCTTTCCCTAACCTGCTCCCAAACTTCTTATCTTTTTCTTAAATTTATTTTTCCCAAATGTTTAATCTCAAACTTTTTTCTTTTTTTAAAATTTTAAAAAAAATTATTGTTAAATCATAGCTATGTACATTAGTGCAATCAAGGGGTACAATCTGAAATATTCTCATCAAACTGTTCAACATAGCCTTCATGGCATTTTCTTAGTTATTGTATGTAGACATTTGTATTCTGCATTTAGTAAGTTTCGCCTGTACCCATTCAAACTTCTTATACTTCTTGCAAACTTCTTATACTTTTCTTTTTGCTGAAGGTTATGTATTACTCTAGTGGCTTTGTTTCACTTCCCACCTCCCTTTGACTAACAACGGGTGCCAAAAGATCTCGTTTACTTTGAGCCCCTCTTTGGAGTGGGGAAAAGTTCCACTTCTCGAATGCACATTCTCCTTCAGTTTGGTCAAAGGTCTTGCTTTCTCCAGTGGAGTTTACCTTTGTTTACAGATTTGTTAGAGGTCCCGCAATACTTGAGCGGCATCCCTCTTGTTTCTTAAACTCCTTATACTTTTTTTTCTTTTTACTTATATTTCTTCTTCCCCTTGCTATTTTTATTTGCCAAAGGCTTCTCTTACTCCTGGGTCTTATCTTTCTCTCTGCCTTTTGTTTCTTATATTTTTTGCTCTCTTTTTCTTTTGTTTGCTAATGGCTTTTGTTTGGTTTATCTTTCTTACCTATTTCTTGTCTTTCTCTTTCCTTTTTGTTTCTTATATGTTTCTCCTCTTTTTCTTTTGTTTGTTAAAGGCTCTACTTATTTTTGAATCTTATCTTTCTTATATATTTCTTCTCCCTCCTTATTGTTTGTTTGCTAAAAGCTTATTTCCCCTTAGGTCCATGTCCAAGGCATCCACTATTCCAACTTCATTCCATTTGTTGGAGCCGGGATGCTAGGTCACTGCCCTGGCCCATGAAACTGCCGTGAAGTAGACAACTAGCTTGGGGTATGTCTCCCAATAGGTGCTGGGGAGCCCATTGTCTCAGTCAGGTAAGGCTCTCCATCAAGAGAAGTCAGTTGTCTCAGTCAGGTCAGAGATGCCAGAGCACGTCAAAGGTGCAGCAGTCAGTCTTAGTAGGAGCCCTGACTAACTTTTTCCACGGCTATTTATAGAAGTGATCCTGTGGCTATTTACACTACAGGTGTGGAGACTGCCAAGCAATGATGTATGTGTTATGTGTGCTTTTGTCTTCTTTAAGGAGAGACTAATTCCTTCCCCATTCCCTTATTATCAAGGTTTTTTTTTTTTTTTTTTTTTCCAGGTGTCTTGTACACTTCCCCAGAGGAAGTCCTCCTAGATTAGACTCATTCCAAGCCCTTCATGTTCCCCTCAACCTTTGCTAAAAATTTACCAGAAATAATTAAACTGAACAGCAATATCAATCATTATTTTCCAAATACATATATTAAGAGAATAAATTAGTAGGAGTTTCAGTGGACGAAAAATGTGAACTGGACGAAGTGGTGAACTGGTTCTACCTAAGGAGTACTTGACAATAAATGGTAAATAAGGATCTAGATATTTTTCCCAAATGGCAATTGTAGAAATGGCAAACATATAATATGGATAGGTATCGTAAAAAATTTGAAATAAGCATTTAGAAAATTTTAATAATTAAAGAAAATTTTAATCTTTTAGTTATTACATATGATGAAGAATTATAGAATATCAGAACTTGTAAACTACATAGAAATTCTCTGGTCAAACACCCTCAAATTAAAGATGGGAAATCCTAAGTCCAGAGACAGACAGATACTCACACATGGTCACATAGCAAGTATGGAGCTAGAATCCTGTTCTTTTAATGCAGTGCTCTTTCCATTACAGCAGTGCTTAGACACTAGTAATGTGGGGCTGGATTATGTTTAGTTTGTCCCACATAATGTGTAAATAAAATTGATCTAACATTTAGAAAGAAGAATTTTACACAAGAAAATCTGGATTTCCAGATTCCATTGAAAAAAATCTCCACTTGGATATTGAACAGGGATTACAAACTTAATATGTCCCAAACTGAACTCCTGATATTAAAAACACAGATATGCTTCTCTTGAACTTTTCTCAGGTGATAGTAAGTTCTAGATGCTGTGTAATGGCTGCCTTCTTTATACACAGCATGTGCTCTCTAATTTGTCATTCTCTCTGCTATTCTCAAATGCGCCCAGCCTGTAATGTCTCTCATCATCCAATTCCTACACAAATTTGCAGTTGACCTTCTTTGCCCTATACCTTGCTTCATTCTCCCAAGCAAGATATGGAAGCTCCCTTCCCAGGGTTACTAAGACCATGGCCTGAGAAATCAGAGCCATGAACTATAGTAAGAGATAGTTTCTCACTTTTTTATTTTTTTTTTTTTTTAAACAGAGTCTAACTCTTTTGACTTGGGTAGACAGCAGTGGCATCATCATAGCTCACTGCAACCTCAAACTCCTGAGCGCAAGCAATCTCTCCTGCCTCAACCTCCTCAGTAGCTGGAATTACATCCATGGTCCATGTTGCCCAGATAATTTTTCTGTTTTTAGTAGAAGCAGAGTAACACTCATGGTCAGTCTGATCTCAAACTCCTGAGCTTAAATGATCCTCCCACTTTGGCCTTCCAGAGTGCTAGGATTATAGGTGTGAACCATCTTATACACCCGTGTTTCTCACTTTTAACAGTTGTGGTAAAGACCACTACTTACTGACTTGCCACCCATAGCATAGGTTACGGTGCCAGCCACATACACCAAGGCTGGTGGGTTCAAACCCAGTCTGGGCCAGCTAAACAACAAGGACAACTGGAACAAAAAAATAGGTGGGCATTGTGGCAGGCACCTGTAGTCCCAGCTACTTGGGAGGCTGAGACAAGAGAACCTCTTAAGCCCAAGAGTTTGAGGTTGCTGTAAGCTGTGACACCATGGCACTCTACTGAGGGTGACATAGTAAGATTCTGTCTCAAAAAAAAAAAAAAAAAAAAAAGACTACTACTAACTTACTAAAAAACCATTTTCCCTTTTTCTTGAGCATGGATATGCATAGTCTCCTTTGCTACTAAGAATGACATAAAAGAGGTTAGTGGAAGCTGCCAAGTGGGCTTTCCAAGAAAGATCCTTCAAATGATGATAGGCAGCTGGCATGTACCATTTTGCCCTTCCCACTATATTCAATAGGGATGTGAAAGCTGCAGCTCCAACAGCTATCTCGTGACCTTGGGGGTGAAACACGTGTGGTAAGGATGATGAAGTCACTATAACAGCTCTGAACAGTGTTGTGCCCAGGAGTTCCACAAAGACCACACTGCCAAACAAATTAAATTTAAAGAGGAGTCCTTTTATTTAACAGCCAGCTGGCAATTGCCTCAGTGTCCCAACATGAGGTTTCTGAGGGCAGCTCCAAGTGCTTAAGGGATCGGATTTTTAAGGCTTGGTCTGCATCCTGGCTGGCACACAGACTGTCTAGGTGTATCTGGGCAGAGTAACAAGCAAGAATTGTACAGAAGCAGAATTTTGAAGTTAGCTAGTCATGTGTCATACATCTTTGTTTTAATATTTTCCCCCTATACATCTTAGTTTTAGTACTTTTACCCCATACATTTTAGTTTCAGTACTTTCCCCACCTGGTATTGTTTAAAAATCAGTCCGGGAACAGTTGGTACCTCCAAGTCTGTTTTCCAGGGAGTTTCCCAGCAAGAAACTTAGAATGAACTAGAAGCAAGAAATTAATTAGTATGTTCCCATCTATCTTGGGAGTGAACTAGACTTATTTCATTTTTTTGAAAGTTTGCAGCCCAGAAATTTGCCAGGAGTTAACTGGTATTTTTCCATTATAGCCTAGGCCTGACACCTTTCTGTCTTAACTTAGGCCCACAAGGCCTAACAGAAGCCTATCTATAGATCTTTTTTACACAATATGTAAATAAATGTCTGCCTTAGTTAAGCCACTTTTAACTCTATTTCTGTTACTAAATGTGATTCTTAATAGATAAAAGAAGGATGAACTAAAATAAAATCCTAAACCCTCTGCTAACTGAATATGCTCCTCTTGGCGAAGAGGGCCTTAGAAACACAGTAAAACTGAATTCCTATCCATAATGATGTGGGAGAGGTAAAGCACAATTACATGTGTATGATTTCCCTTCATAAATATTACTGATTCCCTACAGTTTGTTAAATATGTATATTTGATCATCCCACTCAATATAAAATCTTGTTGCCTTTTGTCTCTTCTTGGAGCCAGTATGCCTGGCTTCTAGCAGGGGCTCTGTTTTCCAACCTATTGGAATGGTTGCTGAGCAGGCTGATACTTTTTATGAGAAGTAAATCTTTCCTTTTCCTAAAGTATAAACCACATTCATAATTTTATTTTTAGTTAACACACGCATAAAAGTTGTTGGCCTGGCTGGTGCCTGTAGCTCAGTGGGTAGGGGTGAGCCACATACACTGAGGCTGTCAGGTTTGAGCCCAGCCTGGGCTTGTTAAATAACAATGACAACTGCAACCAAAAAGTTGTGGCGGGTGCCTATAGTCCCAGCTACTCAGGAGGCTGAGGCAAGAGAGTGCCACAGCACTCTACCAAGGACGACATAGTGAAACTCTGTCTCAAAAAAAAAAAAAAAAAAAAAAAAAAAAAAAAAAAAATTTTTTGGCATTTTGGTATTAAAAAAAATGCTGATTGGAACAAAAAAAAAAATAACACAAAAATTTGATTCAGAAAATATTTGGTTTAAGACCCTTAA
>CAUYPK010153437.1:0-26086 GCA_963574355.1 Loris lydekkerianus | reverse complement strand
GGGAGTGGGGGCGGGGATGGAAGAGAGGGTTATTTCTCCCCCCACTTCATTTTTATTGGGTCATTACCAACGGCCCGGACGGCGGGTGCGCCCCCCCCCCCCCCCTTTCATGTCTGCCGCGCCTCCAGCCATTATCTCCCTCCGCCGTGCGGCGTAATTCGATGCCAATCAGGTTTGGGGCGCTGAGGCAGTGGGATCAAAGCCCGGCCGCAGCGGCGCTGGAGGCAGTGGGGTGTGGGAGCAGGCTGTGCTCCCCTGGGGGTTGAGGCACCCAGCCAGCATCCTGCTCTGGCACCTAAGGTCAGATTGGGACGTCCTCACCCGACCTGTGAGGGAGTTCAGGGAGCTGCCTGGCATGACGAAGGTGGTCAGGGACTGGGCTGCGTGGTCTAGGCGGGCACCAGGGTTCCCAGGAGTTAGTTTTTTAGAGGGCGTGGCCCTGAAAGATTTTGGCAACAAAGGTGGAGATTAACAGAAAAGTAGCCTTTTAGGCAGAGGGACCGGCTTGGTCAGAGATTGGGAGGCGGGGATCAGCAGAGAGGGTTTTAGGAACAGAGAGGAATCTGCCCTGGTGGGATTCTTCTGGCCAAGTGCTTGTATTGTATGGTGTTGGGCTGGGAGGAATGGAGCGTCTTCAGAGGGGTTGACTGAATCTTAGTTGCCCTTCAGGACAATTTTCAGGCCTGGCCTTTGCTTGCTAGGAGGTATGCCCTGACTCAATTTTGTCCTCTGGGAAATGTGGAAGCTATCACCACCTCCACTAGAGTTTATTGAAGTGATGAACATGATAAAACAACAATAAACTACCATAACTCACATTTCTTGAGTACCATTTGCCAGGCCAGGCCTTAGTCTACATTCAGCCGCACAACAGCCCCTACATGGTTGGGACTCATTCTACAGATGAGAAAACAGAGGCCCAGTGAGGGAAAGTGACCGGCTCAAGGTTCCACTCTGGTGAGGGGTGTGGCTAGGATTTGGACCAGGCATATAGATCAGGGGAAATGGGGTTCTCTCTTGGGAGGGTTCCTTCCTCCCACCCTACCTGGGCCCCCAGGGAAGAACCAGAGTAAAGGTTTTGGAGCTACCTGTAGGGGGAGCTCATGGGTCCATAGAGTGGGCTGGGTAGGAGGTGGGACCAGAATCATACTCCCCACACTTGGAGCCACCTCCACTATCTATAGCCCTTGGCCTTGGGCAAGTCACCTGCTATCCCCCAACCCCCTGCCTGCTTCTGTATCTATAATGGGGTTAACAAGCTTCTTCAGCTTGTCCTGAGTGACAATGAGCAAAAACAGTCAATGAGTGAATGTGTGAATGCAGCAAAGTCTTTTGAACATCAGGTATAGTATAAATGGAAATTTTATCAGTATCCACCAAAGACTGGGGAAGGGGGTTGTCTCAAGGAGTCCCTGAAGAGAATGGAAATTCCCCCTTCTTTCCCCAAAGACAATGCCAGTGTTGATCCTAGTGATATTTTGGAGAGAGTTATTCCCCATTACTGCCCTTGAGAGGAAGAGATATAGATTTGCTCTTCCAAATAGTGCTTCATAACTTTAAGTATCTCAGACCCTAGAATGTTCTGAGCAAATTGTGGTGTACACAATACATGCTTCTGTTTTCAACTAAAAACAGGTCTTCAGACCTCTAGGGTGTCAGCCAGCAAGGGGCCTCACCTCTGTCCTCTATCCCCTATGCCCCAGTTCTGGGCTCTGGCAAGTGGGGGTTGTCAGGTGGGGAGAGTGGGGAGCGGAGGCCCCCTTCCCACTAGCCCTTAGATGGTTTCTTGAGTACTTGGGCTGGGTCTGTCTCACTGCACTGGGGAGACAGATGTTTAGAGGCCCATGCAGAGTGCCGAGTCTGGTGAGGAAGGCCTTTAAGAGTATGGTTTGTGGCTCTGGTGACTGTGGCTCAAGCGGCTAAGGTGCCAGCCACATACACCTGAGCTGGTGGGTTCAAATCCAGCCTGCGCCTGCCAGACAACAATGATGGCTGCAAACAAGAAATAGCCAGGCGTTGTGGCAGGTGTCTGTAGTCTCAGTTACTTGGGAGGCAGAGGCAGGAGTTGGAGGTTTCTGTGAGCTTTGATGCTTCAGCACTCTACCCAGGGCAACAGCTTGAGGCTTTGTCTCAAAAAAAAAAAAAAAAATAAATAAATAAATAAATAAAATAAAGAATATGGTTTGTATACAAGGTGTTTGTTGTTCACATAGGCAGGGCTTCTAGTGAGTCTGGGAGCATGCTCTCTTCCTGGAGAGACAAATGAGGTGGATAGTGAAGGATGAACAGAAGTTCACTGGATGAGAGCTGGAGATAGGAAGCATAATTTAGGAATGTTTGAAGGCCAGAGGCCTGAAAGAATAGTGCCTAGTGAGTGTTCTTGGAGGTATGGAGAAAGAATAAGGGGGTTGGACTGGAAAGTGCTGCTGGACCACAGAAGGGCACAGCTTCAAAAGATCTTGGAGGTGATCCTGAGGGTACTGGGGAACCAGGGCAGCTTCAGAGCAGGAAGTCACCCTGCTTCAGCCTCCTCACCAGTAGTATGGGCGCAAGACATTACCCACCCCTCTTCCCCCATGCAGGGCTGGGTGGAAGGTAAATGAGATAGAGGAAGGGAAGGCAGTATACCTTGAACTACCCCTTACCTCCTTCCCTTCAGGGAACTACAGGATGGGAGTGGGGTAATAGTGAAGAGGCAGGGATGGGGGTGTGTTGTATCCTCTGTTCCTCATGCACAGGGAGACAGGCCGGGGATCTGAAGCTTCCTCCCAGACTTGCACAGAGTGGCCAGACAGAGGTGGCCATGATCAGAAGCCCCAGGTGATGTGGGCACGTCCGATGTTTCCACTGGAGAAATGGGATCTTAATTCTGGTTCTCAGGTGGGGAAAGCTGCTTTTGCCACTGGGGGACTCTGCAGAGCCCGGCTCAGGCCTGACCAGGTTCTTCTTGGCTGACTGGCAGAGCCATCTTGAGTCCTGCCTCCTCCTCCTGCTCATAGTCCATGCTCTGGGTGGTACTGAAGGGAAGACCTGAGGGCAAGGGGGCTCAGGCCACAGAGTTGAGGGCTGAATTCTCTGCCCAGCACAGGTCTGATTCTGTCTTCCTGGAGGAGTGTTGTCTCTCCATCCTCCATCTCTCCTGGGGAGTCCCTGCCTGTCTGGATCTGGGTGCCTATGTACCGTATGTTGGAAAGGGGGGATTGGCTGTATTGCACACCACAGATCCCAGCTGCCTCTGGACGCTGAAAAATCCAATTTTCTTCCTAATTGCCACCGCCCGCGCTCTCTCTCCCCTCACAGCCTACTTCTGCTTGGAAGCGCCTCGTTTCCCTTCACATTACCCCTATTCTTGCCTCCTGCTTGCCCACCCCATAGGTGGATGCTGCCCTCCCCACCCCCCCCGCGGTCACCCGTGTCCGGACTCATCATATATCATATCTGCAGCTGGGAGTGGCCCAGGGAGCTGGTCAGCCCCCTCCCTGGGCTCCCTGACGAAATCGTCCTTTTCTGTGGCGGATGACAGGTTGTGGGAACAACAGCTTGAATTACGGAAAGAAGTTTCCCCACTGAGTTAATCTGCAGTGGCTGGAGGTGACCTTCTGGAGACGGCGATTAATCACGGGCCGTGGCGGGCGCCGCGCCACGCCAGGCCCTTTGGGGGAATACTAATTCTACTACAAGATAAATCATAATTTGACAATAATCATCTGCCCTAATCACTCCAATTCTTCCATTTAATTATTTGTATACACCATGTTTCTTCAATGAGGACCCTGTGTGCCCAGGGTGGGAAGGACACAGACATCTGGGCATATACCCCTCTCTGGCCCTTCAGACTGCTGATATTCCTGGGGAGGCCTGATACAGAACAGAGAGGAAGAATGTTAGAACTCAGAGTTTTGGATATCATGACTGGAGAAACTGAGGCTCGGAGAAAGGCCAGGCTTTGCTCTAGGTCACATGGCCAACTTGGGGTGAGCCAGGCTGAAAACTAAAGCCTCTGGCATTCAGTCCTAGGCTGTATCCCAATTGCCCAGAATACCTCACTTTCACTGCCCTAATTAATCCCTGACCTTCTGTCCTCAATCTCCTTCAATGTCTGGTCCCACCCTCCTTCTGCCAGTGAGGACAAGGTTGCTGACTACCCCCGTTCCCCTGGACCTGGCTTTGCACTCAGGGCATGAGGATGAAGGATTGCCTGAATTCCCATACCAGTACTTTGTGACCTCTGGCAGTGATGGAACTTCTCTGAGTCTATAGCCTTTACTTGTAAATTGGGTTGGGCTCTCTCTCTCCCTGGGTGATGGAGGCCTGGCCTGGTACCAGATCACAGGGATGGTCACAGACACCTGCCACTGCCCCTTCCTGTTCTGTCAGGGCCCAGCCATTGCAGCCCTGCATTTCCTACCTTCACTACCCCTCCCAAATATGGCTCCTGGTGCCACCATGCTCAGCTCCTAGGTTGGGTGGCAGCTCCTAGGTTGGGTGGCAGCTAGGAGAGTCCCAGGCAACAGCTCTGCCCCTGCCTCTCTGGGGCCAGCTGAACTGCTGCTGGCCTTGGCTCCCTGAAGCAGGAATGAGAATGACTCAGTAACTTTCTTCTTTCGGACTGGCTTCTGGTATCCCATGGTGAGGGGTAGTGGCAAAGGGGGTTTGCGGGATCTGCAGTGACTCCCCTCATGGACTTGTGGTGCATCTTTGGGGGCAGTGTGAGGGGGAATGGATTCCCTAAACAAGAGCCAAAAGCCTGACTGGGTGTGGACTGGTGGGGCTATAGCCATAGAGAATGACATACTGACAATAATAAATCTAATGACAGCAACAGTGACTGCTCATTTGGGACAGTAGTCTGCCCTGTCCTGAGGATCTCCTGGTCCCAACGATGGACAATAATAGGCTGACAGAGGAAACACAGCCTTTATCCTCAAGATGCCCTAGTCTCAGGGAAGAGATATAGCCCCTTTGCTCATATCTGAGAGAGAAGAAGGAAGTAGGGGAAAATACAAACCACAGCATTATTTATTGATAGTTATGGAGTCCCTGCTGCATGTTGGGCTCAGTGCTCAGATTTTTGCCTGCTTTACATCGTTGAGTCCTCATAAGAACTTGTGAGCAAGGTGTGATTCCAGCCCATTTTACAGATAGGAAAATCAGGATTCAGAGAGGTGAAGTCACTTGCTCAACATCACTAAGCTTTTGAGTACAACGTTGGGATTTAAACTCAGCCTTCTCCTCTGTTCCCTTTCATCTCCCAGAAATCTACTTTGTCAGTTAGAATTTCTGGTCAGGGGATCTGGGCAAAGCTGAGCCAGTCTGTTCATCTCTCTGAGTTTCAGTGTTCCCAGCTACAATTAGGGGTCTCAGGGCAGTTGTGAGATTGGGGATGTGAAAGCTGGTCCCTGCTTCAGCCCCAAATACATGTTAAGTCCCTCATGGAGTCTTTTTTTTTTTTTTTTTTCCAGATCTGTGGCCTCTGCTAGAGTATGGTGGTGTCATAGCTCACTGAAGCTTCAAACTCCTGGACTCCTGCCTTAGTCTCCTGAGTATAGAAGGCACCACTGTGCCTAGATGCTTTTTCTACTTTTTTTTTTTTTATTTTTTAAGTAGAGATGGGGTCTCGTTCTTGCTCAGGCTGGTCTTGAACTCAAGTTATCCTCCCTCACTGGCCTCCCAGAATGCTAAGATTACAGGCCTGAGCCACTGCGCTGGCCCCTCATGGTGTCTTATTCTTTCCTATCTGTCATAGTTTCTCTTCACTAAGGGATATAGTTTCCTTCTTCTCTGTTCCCAGCTAGATCAGTACTCACCCCCCCCATCTCTGCTCTTTAGTGACCCCTGCCTAGAGGAGGAGATGTGTGTGTGACAGACAAGCCCAGTGGCCTCCATTTGCTGGTCTTTCCTGACAATGCTTGGGCAGATCATCCACGGTTTATGACCAGTGGGGATACTGCTGGCATTGTGAGATGTGTGTTTTGGTCAGGTACCCTCTGGTTAGCCTGCAACCCTCACCTCACCCAGCCTGCCTTTCAGAGCCAACATTCCCACATACCAGGCTGGACTCCGGAAGGTGGCTGTGTAGGAGTACTTCATCCTGGCTATAAGGATCTGAGGAGGGTTATTTAGCCTTCCGGAGCCTCAGTGTCCATATCTGCAACCCAAGGGAAATAATGATGTCAGACACTCAGTAAGCACTCAATAATTGTTACCTAGTGTTAGTCGTAGTATCAGACTGGTTGAAGTGACAGAGGGGTCAGCCCATCTTTGTCCTCCTCTGGCCTGGCCCCTAGGTTGCCTTTTTGGGCATGTTCAAGAGGGGACTGGCATCATCCCCCCTGCAGAGGGCACTCCACTCAGAAAGGCCTCTGGACCAGATCCCTGCCAGCCAGAGCCAGCCCTTCCTTCTTGCCAGGGGGACTGCAGGGTTGGGAGGGCTGGCTGGGGAGGTGGTAGTGCTGTGGCAGTAGAGAAGGGAGGCAAAGTCTGGCTGAGTGGGGAGAGATGGCCTGGGGGAGAGCAGCTGAGTCGCTGGGGAAGAAGGGAGGCTGTCATGCTATAAATACCTCCCAGGTAACAGGACCCGTAAATGAAGGGAGGGAATTAGTCACATTCCAAGAGGCGCCTCGAGAGAGGAGAGAGAGGATGGAGAGCAATGACCTGAATCCATGGAAGGAAAAAAATTAGGCTAACCTTGGGGGGCAGGTTAGGGGCCAGATGCTGTGTCTTCTCAGAGGGCTGCCCTGAGCAGGCTTTAGCTGGACAGAAGCTGGCCAGGGGCTAGGGAGGAATAACCACAGTAGGAGAGGTCTGGAAGGGACATCTTGTGTATTCCCATGTCTACATGTGTGAGATGTATGGGACTCTTTTTTTTTTTTCCCCAAGGATTCCCTAACCTTTCCTCAAACCTCAAATCCATTCCTCCTTCTTTAAACCCTGGTTTTCCCTGAGGCCCCTATATTGTCATGGATCTAGCTGTTGGGTCACTCCTTAGGATCCAGGATCTTTGTCTGGAAAGGTAAGAAGGACATGTCCTGCTTCCTCCCTGGACTTAAGCTGGGTAGGTCCACTAGTTCTTTGCCAGGATGATGCCTACAGCTTGCTCTCCAGTCTCCCAGCCCCAGCTTTACCCATTCCAGTCCAGCTCCCCCCATGGTTGCCAGAGCAACAGTCAGTGCCTGCCCTCTCTTGCTGACACCTTCCCTACTCCTCTCTGAAGCGAGTCCAGTCCCCTTAGCTTGGCAAAGCAAACCTCCGGGATTGGCCTCCACGCAGCTTTCTAACCACATCTCTGCCCTTGCTCTCCTCACACCCAGCCTGCCAGTCTAAATTCTCCAGGTCCTTGCACCAGCTGTTCTTTCAGCCTAGCATGTCTGCCCTCCTTGCTCTCTCTGGCAGACTTACATTTTCTCCCAAGACTCAAGATTGAGTCTGAAATTCTCCCTGCCACCTCCTTTCTCTATGCTCTGGAAGCACTTCCGGCAGGGGTAGTGTGGGGAACTCATTAAGATCAAGTTAGAAGGCCAGCTCTGTCTCATACTAACTGTGTGGCCTTGGGAAAATAAACCAGCTCTCCCGTGCCTCAGTTTCCTCATTTGTAAAAAGGGGTTCTCATAGCGCTTCCCGAGTGTTGTGCAGTTTAGACAAAACTCTGCATGAGGAGGGTTTAGCACACAGTCAGCGGGTGGCTGTTGTTGGGGTCACAGTATTGATCGCACTGTTTCTGTCTCTGCCTCCCCTGCGGGCTGTGAGATGGGGGGAGGTGGTGTGGCGTCCCCGTGTGACTCGTCACCGCAGCCGCAGTGGCCAGCTTGCGCCTGGCACTGAGACGGTCGGCAAATGTTTGCTGAATTAATGAGTGGGGGCTGCAGGGAGGGTTTGGGCAGCAGTTCCGCCTGGGCTGCTGCAGCTGGGACGCGTTGTGTACATGTGTGTGCCCCTGGGAGAGAGAGTGAGGGTTGTCTGTAGGTGGGGGAGCCCGTATCCGTGTCCCGGGGGTCTGGCGGCGCCGTGGGCAGCCTGGCGCGCCTGCTCCCTGGGGTCCCCGCCGAGCGCCTGCCTGGCTGCGGGACCCCGTTGCCAGGAGCAGTCAGGATGCGGCAGTGTCTCCATGACAACGCGGCATCTCGAGCCGTGCGCCGCCCTCCCCCGGCGCCCCGCAGTGGGCAGGAGGCCGAGCCTGGCAGCCCCTCCCGGCCCAGCAGCCAGCAAGCTAGGCCAGGAGGCCGAAGCCTGATGGGAGGGGCTGAGCAGGGGGCTTCTTATTTTTCTAGGGATGAAGGAGTGACCTGCATTTACTCCCTGCCCATCTCAGGGAGGCAGATAAAATGAGGGCTCTGCCCTCTGACCATGTGCAGTACCCCCACCCCCTCCAGGAAGTCAGATATAGGTCTTGGTCCGGGCAGGAGACCCTCATTGGTCAAGGGACATCTCTGATCTCAGTCCTGGCTATGAAAATGATACAGTGATTCAGGCTGCAAGGGCTGTTGTGAGGGGGCACCGAGGGACAAGTGCCTTAACTGCTCCAAGGTTTGAGTGTAAGCCCAGTGACTTCCATTACCCACCCAGGGTCCAACAGCGTCCTCACTTCTCACTTGTGGCTCCCATGCCCAGCACCTGTCATGAGCCTTCTTGGTGCCTTTTTACCCTTTCAGTCATGCCATATCCTCTGACCTGCTCAGAGCTCCCCTACTGTGGGTTCAGTGACTCTGGGGGTTCACCTAACATCTTCCCAGTACTCCCCAGTACCCACTCAGTGTCTCCAGTTGTTATTCAGCATCCCCCCCCCACAGTGCCTACTCAGTATCCACTCAGGCCCCCCAGTTGCCACCTAGTGATCACCTAGTGTCCTCTTTCCACTTTAGGCTTCGTGCCCCTTAAATTCCCTCTGGACCTTGGGGACCACTGCTCCCCAAGCCCTTTTATTAATCCACCCAATACCCTGAACATCTAATATAGCTCCCAGTACCTTCTCATATTCCTGTTCACCTAGTGCTAACCACTACCACCGCGTTTTGCACAGTATATTCCCACTACACACCCTCTGCCAAACTCTGTTTACCCCTGCTTACCCACCGCCCACCCTCCAAGCCCTAGCTCCGCCAGGCCTCTAGTGCTCGTATCGGCCAGGAGGGGGCGCGCGAGAGGTCAGCTGGAGGCTGAAGCACAGGGCGCTGCCTGGGTGGGGGTCGAGGGGTTGCATTGAAGACCCTTGTCTTTTGGAAGCTGTATCCCAGCCTAAGTTACGGCTGAGTTCCGGAGAATTTTTGCCCGAAATGACCGCACCCCTACCCTGCATCCTCTGCAAGCCCCGCCGGGTCCTGCACCTACGCCGTCGTGGTTTTGGCTCTAAGAGGGGACGCACGCCCTCTGGTGGCCATGGAGCAGTGCCGCCTCCTGGGCTGCTGGGTAGCGGGAGCCGCTCCGGGACAGGGATGGTGGGTTCGTTCACTCCTCTGATAATTCGTTTACTGGGCCAAGCTGGAGGGAATGGAGCGATCAGCAACATAGCCCAGGGGCCTGGGATGAAGGGAGAACATTGGTTAAGAGACTTGGAACGGAGGACGCAGAGAGGGCCTGTGAGGTCAGAACGGTTGCGGTGGTGGTGGGAGCGCGATCAATTTGGGCTTTTTTGGGAGGGTGAGGGATAGGGTCTCACTCTTGCCCGGACTAGAATGCAGTAGTGTCGTCATAGCGCACTCCAGCCTGAAACTACTGGGCTTAAGCGATCCTCCTGCCTCAGTCTCTTGTGTCACTGGGACTATATGTGCCCACCACAATGCCTGTTTAATTTTTATATTTTTTGTAGAGATAGGGTCTGGCTTTTGCTCAGACATGTCTCAAACCCTGACCTCAAGCAGCCCTCCAGCCTCGGCTTCCCTAAGTGGTAGGATTACAGGCGTGAGCCACCATGCCAGGCCCAGTTTGGGCTTTTACCCGGCTATACCATTAGCAGAGGGGATGTGGAGATGAGGTTAATGGTGGTGCAGTGATGTATCTCTATTCTGGCCCTGGCAGCTTCTGCCTGTCCCTGAGATCTTAGAAATGGGATCTCTGTTGATCGATCCACTCAATGACCAGTCTATTACCGCCTCTGTCCATCTGCCAATGCCCAGTCCTCATTTTTTTTCTTTCTTTCTTTTTTTTTTTGAGACAGAGCCTCAAGCTGTTGCCTTGGGTAGAGTGCTGTGGCATCACTGCTCACAGCAACCTTCAACTCCTGAGCTCAAGCAATTCTCCTGCCTCTGGTTCCCAAGTAGCTGGGACTACAGGTGCCCGCCATAACGCCCAGCTATTTTTTGGTTGCAGCTGTCATTGTTGTTTGGTGGGCCTGGGCTGGATTCGAACCCACCAGCTCATGTGTATGTGGCTGGTGCCTTAGCCACTTGAGCCCACAGGTGCTGAGCCCCCAGCCCTCATTTCACCTGCCTGGGCCTGCTTTCCGGTCTTCATCTCTCTATCCTGGAGGGATGGGGAAGACTCTCTCCCCCTCCCGCAATATGAGGTTTCCTTTCCTCTGTATATGAAGGAAGTGGGAGGAACTAGAGCAGAAGTGACCCAGGTTAGACTCCTGCAGTCTGTCCTAAGTTTGGGTGACTTTGGCCTGTAGGAGCCTCCAGGCTTAGATCTGTGCCCATCTCTGGTCTGGCATCAGGATAGCACTCAGCAAAACTCCACACAATGATGCCACTCCTTAGACTTACAGGTTCTCAGAGATGCCTCCTCCATCCTCCTCCTTGCATGGCTGGGGATTTTGAGACATTCAGCAGGTGAAAAATTGTTCCAGGATCACCAAGAGTAAGATACGTAGGCAGCAGAATAGTGAAGTGATGAAGAGCACTGGTCTTGTCTGGGTTTGAGCTTGGGCAAGTCCCTTCTCTCTTGCTAAGTCTCAGTTTTCTCATTTATAAAATGAGGATAAAAACTCTCCCCACTGCCCAGGAGTGTTGTGAAGATTAAATCAGATGATGCTGATGTTGGGGAGAATAGTAATAATAATCATAGTTATTAAAATGTTGACTGAGTGCTCACTTTGTGCCAGGTGCTGTGCCATGATTTAGCACATGAGATCCAAGTGGTTATTGTACCACATTGACAGAAGTAAAGCCCCTGGCTCAGAGGGCCTACTCTAAAGAGACTGTCAGGTAATGACCAGCTCACAGGCAAGGTAACAAAGCTCTTACCAGGTCTCCTGGATGATCTCCAGATTCCTCTGCCTGTGGTAGGGCTGGAGGTAGAGGGAGAAGCAAGAAGACTTTGGGCTGTCCCCTGTACAATGCTCCCTAGGCCTGGATCAGATATCCGGGTCATGGGGTGGGTTGATGGAGGAAGCATGTGTCCTGCCTGGGCAGTAGGGGCTGGGGCCTTGCCCCGGAACCTGTGGCCTTTCCTGCAAAGGGAATATCCTAGAGCAGGAAGGAAGGAAGTGGGGAGGGGTAGGAAGAGGAGGGAGGGAGAAAGGATGGGATCGGCCCCAGCTGGGAGCAAGTTCTTTCTGGGACTGGGCAAGAAAAGAACATCTAGACTGGATGGGCTGAGAAGACATTGGCCTGGCGGGTGTTTGGATGCGTGTGTGCAAGAAAAGAGAATGAGTCTTGCTCTCTGTTTCCTCTTGTGGGAGACAGATATAAAAACACCTTCTTCCTGAGCTGGATAGGAATAGAAAAAAAATAAAATCAGGAATGTGAAGTGCCACCTGGACCTGGAACAGAATGTGTCAGGCCTCTTGCTACTCCCTGGACAAACACCCTGATGGGTGACACCGAGTCCGAGGCTCCCACTGCCTGTGAATCATGTATTCATTCAACAACCATTACTGAGTACTAACTATGGGCTGGGCTAGGGCCTGGGGCTATCACCTAGACAGGAGCCAGTTCTTGCCCTCACAGAACTCTGTAGTGAGGGGGAAAATAAGCCATCAGGCAGCAGTGTTGGAGAAGTACAGTCAAGATGAGATACCTGACCCAGACTGGAAGGTAAGGGAAGGCTTCTTGGAGGAGATAATATTCAGGTCCAGACCGAAAGCATGAATATGCATTGATCAGAAGAAGGGGCATGGTGGGAAACAGGTTCTAGGTACAGGGCAGGGTAGGTCCAAATTCCAGGATTCAGGGAGAGCAGGGTTGTGGCAGTGGGGGTGGTGGGTGAGGAGGCTTAGAGATAGGGCTGTGGGTTTTTTCCTAGAGCAATGGGAAACTAGAGAAGCTTCTAGGAAGGGATGGCATGGTCAGAGTAGGATAGGGCCCTATGGAAGACACTCATGATGTGACCTGCTTCCTCTGCTTACCTCTCATGGCTTCACAAGGGGGATGGCAAGATAGGAGCACTCACAGTCCTCAGGTTTCCCACCTCCTTTCTTTGCCTGAACTGCTGTCCTTGCATGGGCTAGAGGACTGTGGTAACTTAAGTGCTCATCCTTCCAGCACTTTCCCAGGCATTCAGGGACATGCCTTTGTCCTCTGGGGAGTTGACAATCATAGGTGTCCCACCTCTTCCCAGGCCATGAGTAGGCTTGTTAGCCAGAGTGGGTTAATCTGTGCAGTTCTGACTCAGACACTGGCTGGGTCAGGGAAGGGCATGCAACCTGAAGTAAGGGCATACAACCTGAATTGGGCCAGTTGGAATCCTCCTGGAGTATTTTCCCTCTGTCCTGGGGTGAATGAGGATGGAAGCAGGGCAGTTTTATGGATGTAGAGTCACACAGGGTTGAAAGAGCCTGCTTTGTTTAATGCTCTGCTGTAGCTGTCTTGAAATGTGAGTGAGTAAGGCCCAGTGGGACAGTGGGGCCTGCACATGCACAGAGGAGATGTGTACAACCTGAGTGTCATGCATGCCCATTGGGATTCCTTGTGGCCCATGTGCACAGGTACTTGTGATGCCTGTGAGCATGGAATTCTTGGAGACCCACAATGGATGGGAGCTCAGTGAGACTCAAAGTGAGTGCAAGGTAAGTGAGTTGTGTCTGCAACTGAGTAGGTATGGACATCTTTCAGCCTCAAGGGGCCATGCATTCCATCTCAACCAGAGCTTGCCAGATACAAGAAGAAGGCAGTGGCCTTCAAAGACACACAAACTGTCCCAGAATGCTAGTGTAGCCTTTCTTTCTCCTCTTATTGCTCTGGACAAGCCAACTCCTGACACTGACCAAAATGACATAGGACAGTGACAAATGAGGCATCCCATAGTTTCTTTTCTTTCCTTACTCATCAGTAAATTGAAGATAGAGAGTATTGGTAGGATGTGCATGCATCAGGAAGAGAAATAGGCTTAGTGCAGTGGCTCATGCCTATAGTCTTAGCACTTTGGGAGGCTGAGGCAGGAGGATCACTTGATGCTAAATAAAAGTTTGAGGTAGCAATGAGCTATGATGACACCACAGCACTCTAGCTCAGGTAACAGAGTGAGACTCTTGTCTCAAAACTGAAACAAAACAAAAAAAGAAGAGAAATATAAGTTAGTTTAGTACAGTTTTCCCAGTTTTCTTTCTTTCAGATAAGAATGAAATGCAACCAAACAAAAGCATACATGGGGGAAATAATCCCTATTTAATAATTGATGCTAGGAGAATTGGTTAACCATATGCAAAAGACTGAAACTGGAGCCACACCTCTCAGCACTTACAAAAAATGACTCACAATAGATAAAAGATTTAAATCTAAGACACTAAATGATAAAAATTCTAGAAGAAAGAGTGGGAAAAACTCTCGATAATATTGGTCTGGGGAAAGATTTTATGAAGAAGACCTCATTAGCAATCACAGCAACAACTAAAATAAATGGGACCTGATCACATTAAAAAGCTGCATAGCTAAAGACACAACAATTAAAGCAAAAAGACAGTTTTCAGAATGGGAGAAGATATTTGCATGTTATGAATCTGACAAAGGACTAATAATCAGAACTAACAGAGAACTCAAACTAATCAGCAAGAAAAGCGCAAACAATCTCATTTATCACTGGGCAAGAGACTTGAATAGAACATTCTCCTAAGAACACAGACAAATGGTCAATGAACACATGAAAAAATGCTCATCATCCCTAATCATCAGGGAAATGCAAATCAGAACCACCCTGAGATATCACCTAACCCCAGTGAGAACAGCCACATCACAAAGTCCCAAAGCTGCAGATGCTGGCATGGGTGTGGAGAGAAGGGAACAGTTATACATTGTTGGTAGGATTGCAAACTAATCTAGCCTTATCGGAAAGTGGTAGGGAGAATCCTCCAAGAGCTAAAAGTAGACCTTCCATTTGATCTTTGCCATTGTTAGGTATCAATCCAGAAGAAAAAAAATCATCTTACCATTTTAAAGGACATTTGAACTAGAATATTTATTGCAGCTCAATTCACAGATGTGAAAATGACCCAAATGCTCACCAATCCATGCATGGCTAAATTATGGTATGTGTATACCATGGAATACTATTCAGCCATAAAAAGATGGAGACTTTACATCTTTTGTATTTACCCAGATGGATTTGGAGAACATTCTCCTTAGTGAAGTGTCACCAGACTGGAAAAGGAAGTATCCAATGTACTTAATACTAATATGAAACCAATAGATGAACAACTACAAGCCCACTTGAGATAAAAACACAACTACATTCAAGAAGGGGGGAAAGGAGAAGAGGGAGGGGCAGAGAGGAGGAGGGAGGGGAATTGGTGTGCTTTCAGCTAACAGGCACAATGTAGGGGTATGTGGCACTTCTTCTGGGCGAAAGGCTCAGCTACAACTTGGATTCTACCTAGCAAATACAAACAATGTAACCTAATGGTTTGTACCTTTATATCAATCTGAAATTAAAAAAAAAAAAAATGAAATACATATGAATGCTCAAGGTACAAAATACAAATCATATAATTTTGATGATTTTGCATATGAATTAAATATTCTTATATTTGCATTTAAAACTGACATTGTAAAATATAAAGATGAATGACAAAATTCATACTAGTCATTTAAATTTTTCTTTACTTAGAATGACATCAAATAGGGCAGTGCCTGTGGCTCAAAGGGGTAGGGTGCCAGCCCCATATGCCAGAGGTGGTGGGTTCAAACCCAAACCCAGCCAAAAAGTGCAAAAAAAAAACAAACATGACATCAAATAACAAAAAATGTCATAATCAGGAGACAGACCACAGAGAAAAGGAAAGAGCTTTATATATCTGCAGATATATAGTTTTATATTTTAGTATCTTTAATATTAGGCATTTCCCCCATCACTGCTTTTTTTTTTTTTTTTTTTCAGACAGAGTCACTCTGTTACCCTGGGTAGAGTGTCATGGCATCATAGCTCACAGCAACCTCAAACTCCTGGGCTCAAACAATCCTCTTGCCTTAGCCTCCCAAGTAGTTGGGACTACAGGTGCCTGCCTAGGTGGTTTTTTTTTGTTGCTTTATATTTTTTTCTGCTTTTAGTAGAGATGGGTTCTTGCTCTTGCTCAGGCTGGTCTCAAACTCTTAAGGTCAAGCAATGCACCTGCCTTGGCTCCCAGAGTGCTAGGATTACAGGCGTGAGCCACCATGCCCCACCCCCACCACTGCTTTTTGAACAACAGGCTCTATGTTTTCATTTCTTGCCGAGTCCCACAATGTAACTGGCCCTGGGTGGAAAATCCTCAAATCTCTATTTTAGGGTGAGGAACTGTGAGGGTGGAGATTTGGGCTGCCCCATCCCTGAACACTTCCTCTGTGCTACACCTACTGGGGTGGGTGAGGCCTCAATCCTCTGAGCCCAGGAGTGCAGGTAGGAGCAGAACTGCCTTCTTTTCTAGAACATACCGCCCAGCTGGGGGAAGACAGGTCTTCAGCCCTCCTTGGGGTTCTGCTCTCTGCCCAGTGTGCCACAGTCCAGGTCCTGGGGCAGTATAGGCTGTATCTGGGGGAAGCCAGGCCCCTCAGCCCCAAAGATGCTGGTGCCCCTGGCTTTGGGGGCATCTTTACTGACCACCAGGCTGCCATCAGCCTGACCAGCCCTGTCAGTTCTTCTTTCTCCTTCCTTAAAATTGGGCTCCCCTGGAAGAGGATCTCAGAGGGGCCTCAGAAATAGGCTGTTGTTGAGCTGGAGATGGACTTCTGCCTCTCTCAGCATCCCTAGCCAGGTGAGGGAGAGATGGTGAATTCTCTCCTTGGCTTGCTCTTAGGGGGCAGTGAGAGGAGAAATGGAAAGCTCTTGACACCTATCAGCCTGCGTCCAGGTCTTGTGCAAGGTTCTCAAACCACTGGCAGAAAGAGGAGAGTGGGGGTGGCAGGGCAGATGGGGGAGAAAAGAACTGCGCTGTCCCTGAGGGCAGCACAGGGGGTGGTTCACACCCCTTCTCCCACCATTTGATTTGGGTTCTAGCCCCAGACCCACCAATTCAGCCAAGCTCTTGGCGCCTGTTTTCTTCTTTCTATCATGAGGTAATGACTGTCCCAAGGATAGTTGTGAGTACTCTCTGAGCTAAGCCACAAAAAGCATGTGGTGTTGCACTGGGCACTTGGAGGTGTCCATTCATGAAAGCTCCCCTATTGTGGAAAAGGTGGTGACTCAGTGGGGCCTCCCTCCTCTGCCACCAGGAATGCTCTCCTCACCCCCTGTCCCTCCATGAGGCCCTCTTCTTTTCCTCTCTACCCCACTTTCCCTCTTTTTCTCTGTGCTGTTCCTCTAGGATAGCAGGTGCATGTCCACTTCAGGGCCTTGCACTTGCTGCTCCTTCTTTCTGCAGTCCTGGACTTCCAGATGCTCAGTGACTGACTTTGTCGTTCCTTGGGTCTCTGTACAAATGCCACCTCCTCTGGGATGGTGTGTCTTGCTCCAGGTGATAGCTCCCTTCATGCAGTCACTCTGATACATTTCACTCTTTAGTTTTCTGCACAGCATGTAACAGATGATAATATTCTTGTTTACTTGTTTGTTTAGTGTCTTTCTCCCCTCTCTCCAGGCTGTGAGCTTGGGGAGGGGGAGGGGGGCAACTTGTCTGTCTTTAGTGACTGGCTGCACACAGACATGGTCCTGCTGTTATGGAGTTCACAGTTTAATGAAGTGATGCAGGATGGAAAAAGCAAACAAGGGTGTGGTGGCTCATGTCTGTAATCCTAGCACTCTAGGAGGCCGAGGTGGGAGGCTCTCTGGAGCTCAGGAGTTCCAGACCAGCCTGAGCTAGAGCAAGACCTTGTCTCTACTAAGAAATAGAAAAAAAAAAAAAAATTATCTGGGCATGGTGGTAGGTGCCTGTAGTCCCAGCTACTTGAAAGATAGGCAGGAAGATTGCTTGAGCCCAGAAGTTTGAGGTTGCAGTCAGCTAGGCTGATGCTCTAGCACTCTAGCCTGGACAACACAGAGAGACTCTGTCTCAAAAAAAAGAAAAAGCAAACCAAAAAAAACCTTTTTTTGAAGCAGAATTTCATTTTGTTGCCCTTGGTAGAGTGCTCTGCGTCATAGTTCACAGCAACCTCAAACTCCTGGGGTCAAGCAATTCTCTTGCCTCAGTTTCATGAGTAGGTGGGACTACAGGTGTCTGCCACAATGCCTGGCTATTTTCTTTTTTTATAGACGGGGTCTAGTTCTTACTCAGGCTGGTCTCTAACTCCTGAGCTCAAGCAATCCACCTGTCTCAGCATCCCAGAGTGCTAGGATTATAGGTGTGAGCTACCGTGCCTGGCCCAAACTAATGTTTTGATATTGTTATTTGTTTTTTCTTTTTTAAAAAATTTTATTATTTAAAAAAAATTTTTTTTTTTTTGTAGAGACAGAGTCTCACTGTACCACCCTCGGGTAGAGTGCCATGACGTCACACAGCTCCCAGCAACCTCTAACTCTTGGGCTTATGCGATTCTCTTGCCTCAGTCTCCTGAGCAGCTGGGACTACAGGTGCCCACCACAACGCCTGGCTATTTTTTTGTTGCAGTTTGGCCTGGGCTGGGTTTGAACCCGCCACCCTCGGCATATGGGGCTGGCGCTCTACTCACTTCTAACTGTGGTAAAATACATGTAACATAGAATCATCTAAGTATACAGTTTAGAGACATTTCAAACTGTGCAACAACAACAACGTCCATTTTCAGAACTCACCTCTGTCTTGCAAAATGGAAACTGTGTACCCACTAAACAATAACTCCTCATTCTCTCTTCCCCTATCCCCTGGCAACCACCATTTTACTTTCTGTGTCTAACAATTTGACTGCACTAGATATCTCACATTAGTGGAATCATACGGTATTTGTGAGTGGCTTATTTCATGGAGCATAATGTCTTTAAGTTTCACTCATGTTGTATGTATCAGAATTGCCTTCCTTTTTAAGGCTGAATGGTATTCCTTTATAGGGATAGATCACAGGTGGTTTCACCATCTATCTGTTGATGGTCCCTTAGTTTACTTCCACCTCTTGGCTATTGTGAATGATGCTGCTGTGA
Source organism: Loris lydekkerianus (assembly GCA_963574355.1). Classification (NCBI taxonomy): domain Eukaryota; kingdom Metazoa; phylum Chordata; class Mammalia; order Primates; family Lorisidae; genus Loris; species Loris lydekkerianus. The sequence continues at coordinate 7,696 of CAUYPK010153437.1, read as the reverse complement.
ATGTGAGGGTACAATATCTCTTTGAGTCCTTGTTTCAATTTTTTTGGGAATATGCCCAAATGGGGAATTGGTGGACTGTGTAATAATTCTATTTTTAATTTTTTGAGGAACCACCATACTGTTTTTCATAGTGGTTGCACAAGTGTTTCGATTTCTCCACATCCTGGCCAACACTTGTGTATTTTTTTTTTTTTTTTTTTTGAGACAGAGTCTCACTATGTCACCCTTGGTAGAGTGCAACACAGCTCACAGCAACCTTAAACTCTTGGGCTTAAGCGATGCTCTTGCCTCAGCCTCCCAAGTAGCTGGGACTACAGGCACCTACCACAATGCTCAGTTATTTTTTGTCGTTGTTGTTGTTGTAGTTGTTATTGTTGTTTAGCAGACCCTGGGTGGGGTTAGAACCCGCCAGCCCTAGTGTATGTGGCTGGCTCCCTAACCACTGAGCTACTGGCGCCGTTTCTTTTTTATTTTTATAGTAACCATCCTAATGGGTATGAGATGATATCTCATGGTAATTTTTTTTTTTTTCTGAGACAGAGTCTCAAGCTGTCGCCCTGGGTAGAGTGCTGTGGTCACAGCTCACAGCAACCTTTAACTCTTGGGCCTAAGCTATTCTCTTACCTTAGCCTTCCAAGTAGCTGGGACTATAGGCACCTGCCACAATGCCCAGATATTTTTTTTTGTTGTTGTTGCAGTTTTCATTGTTGTTTTAGTTGGCCTGGGCCAGGTTCACACCCACCAGCCTTGGTGTATGCGGCTTGCACCCTACCCACTGAGCCACAGGTGCCGCCCTGTATTTGCACTTTTATAGTAAGCTCCCAAGGGGATAGAGGACGGACAGGGGCTGATTGGGTGTTGACGTAGCTGTGTGGACCCATGGCAGTGGTGTGTGGCATGAAGTGTGTGTCTGGACGCCCCCAACTCCCTCAGCCAGGGTTGCTCCTGCCCTCTTTCTATCAGCTTGGGACCAGCAAGAAGGATCTGGAACCCACAGTTAGAAGTTGAGGCTATACTCTGATAATGACAACTAAGAAACTTCAAAGGGTTAGAGACAAGGGCTTGCCAGATTGAGGCCAGGAAGTGTCTCCATGCCCCACCTTTGCAAGGCAGTAGGGGACGCAGGGGTCACAGAGTTAAGTGCGGGGGTGCTGCAGTACCTAGGAGGGCCGCGCGGGGGCAGCTGGGGACGCCGAGCCGCGGAGAGATGAGGGATCGCAAAGGAAGTGGGTGGCCAGCGCTGCTGAACAGAGGGAAGGGCTGGAGCAGCTCATCCGCGGGGCTCTAAGGTTTGACTGAGTCTCTACCTCCAGGTGGCTGTGTATATGAGAAGACGAAGTTATGAGCTCAATGCCATCCCAATGGCGTCTCATTTCATGCTCGCAGGCCCAGAGGTCACTCAGCAGGGGAATTCAGACCAGGCAGGCCTGATCTCTCATCCTGTACTCTACCCATGGCCTCACCCGAAATGAGCTCATTTGTGGGGAATATGCCGGTTTGTTCATCCGTCTTCTGGTCTTACCACTCTGTATCTCACCAGAGAACAGCCCCCAACTCTGCCTGTCACTTTGGGCAGGACAGCTTGAGGAGCTAGGCTGGGACTTGAGATCTCTCCCTGTGCCCGCTGGGGAGGAGGGGCTCAGGGGCCCTGGAGAGAGCTCTGGTGTATGCCCCATCACCATGGTAACAAAACACTTGCACGATAACATTCAGCCTCCTTCCTGATCTTCTCCTGAGGGTGTCTAGGGAGGCTGGCTGGGCTCCAGGTCTGCCTCTGGGGACCCTGCCACCTCCCCTGAATCTCCTCTGAGCATCAGGCCCAAGTAGTAAGGACTGTAAGCTTGGCTACAACCAGAGTCTCCCTAAGTGCATGACTGTGACAGTTTGTTTAACTGAGACTATTGAACAGAGGGGCAGATTGAGACCCAGAGAGGAGCAGGGAGTCACCAGGATCATGCAGAGGCTGAAGGCAGGGGCTGAAGTTTGGTTCTTTTTGTCCAGAAAAGCACTGGATGACTCCAGAAAAGGGGCCAGCAAGATATATACTCCCAGGTAGGAAATTGAGGGGCCATAAGGTCCTCATCTTGCTTGAATGTCCTCCCTGACCATACCTTCTGACACCCAAGAACAGAAATGACCTTAAAGCACCCTTGACATTTCCGTCTCATCAGGAGGGCTGAAAACTCACTCTGAGCTTCTTTAAGGGATTTTGTAGTCCCTTAATCCACTCTCCTGGTGAGCCTAGAAACTTCAGTCTAGCCATCCTGACAGTGACCCATCTTGCTTACAAACCTTATGTAATGGGGAGCTCACTGCTAAAAGGCAGACCATTCCACTGTAGGACAGCTTCTTCTAGTGAGACCAAACTGGCCTCCTATGCTGTCCAACTATTGGAACCAGCTCACTCTGTGGAGCACAGAGCAAGTGGTTCTATTTGCTGCATGTAGATGGTTGCAGAGAGGTCTGCAGAGAGGTCTATGTCCCCTGATCCCAATGCCAGTCTTCTCTCCAGCTTAAATGGTCCAGTTCCCCATAAACAACCTTTCTAACCTTTCATCTCCCAGACAACTTCCCACTGGGTGTACTCTAGTTGGGAATGGCCCCTTCTTCTTCTTTTTTTAGAGACAGAGTCTCACTTTGTTGCCCTCGGTAGAGTGCTGTGGTATCACAGCTCACAGCAACCTCCAGCTCTTGGGCTTAGGCGATTCTCCTGCCTCAGCCTCCTGAGTAGCTGGGACTACAGGTGCCCGCCACAACGCCTGGCTATATTTTTGTTGCCGTTTGGCCAGGGTGCCACCCTGGCATATGGGGCTGGTGCCCTACTCACTGAGCCACAGGTGCCGGCCTGGAATGGCCCCTTCTGGGGTGACTATTTTTCTCAATATACAAGAAATATGTTTGTGAGGAGGAGGGAGGGAAGAGATGGGAGGTTGGAGGGGGAAGAGGGGAAGAGGAGGAGGATTGGTGTGCTCCCACCTAAAGGGCACAATGTAAAGGGTTTATGGTACACCTCCTGGGTGTGGGACGCAACTACAATAGGGACTTTATCTAAGAAATGCAAACATTGTAACCTAATCATTTGTACCCTTATATTAATCTGAAATTAAAAAAAAGAAAAAAAAATGTTTGTTATAAGGTAAGTAGAAAATATATACAAGGAAATAATATTCTCAGTCTCAGCATCCAAAATAACCCCCTTTTCTTCTCCCAAACTGACACCGGTGTGTGAATTAATGAAGTGAGAGACAAAAACAAATTTATTTCAAAGTTGGTGTTGGGAGGCCTCTTAGGGAGGAAGGCAATTTCTGTCTATCCTGATACCTTAAAGGGTCATTTGGTTGTAAGACAGGTCTGCTCTGAAAAACTAGGCCTGGGACCAAGATAATGAAATATTAATAATTCTGATGTTAAAGAAAAATTTTGTTTCCAAGGGGCTATGCTAGAGGCATGGGGAGCATTTTCTGGAGGGCTGTCCTCCCCATGGGCTCCCCCAGACCACTCCCTCTCGTCCTTCACCACCTTCCTCCTAGAGCTGGGGAGCAAGGCAACCTAGGGTCTCATGGGCAGGGGCCCCTTCAGAATGGAGCGAGTGAAGCTGCGGTCATGACCTCCCCGGGAAAAGCCTCATACATGGTCCAGTTATACCACAGACACTTCTTCCACCCCAAATGTCAGTCAAGTTGTGTGTCCAATTTGTGGCACTTGAGATGTGAAGGAATCAGGTTGATTGTCAAGATTCTTAAGGGACAATACAGGGGAATTGGGCCAGTACATGCATGAAGTGCAAGGCCAAGGGGAGATGGAGAATTTCATGGAATTAGGAAAATGGTCATGGTAAGAAGTTAAAGCTCCCCAAGAAATCCAGGGCTTGGGACAGGGGCCGGTGCCTTGAGTATCCTAAGTCACGGAATAGGGTCTCTAGTCAATAAAAGGGTAACCCCAGAGACCTACTTTTCTTTCTCAGCGAGGTACATAGAGAATGTCTTTCCATTTCAGCGAATATTTGTCATGCAACATTTTAATGGCTGTATAAAGACACCACAGTTTCTTTAAACAATGCTATATTTTCAGACATTTAAGTGGTTCACAACTTTTTGCTGTTACAATTAATGTTTTAATTTATAAATTTCAAAATATTGGCCTGGGCCTTGTGGCTCCTGCCTATAATCCTAGCACTCTGGGAGGCTGAGGCAGGAGGATCCCTTGAGCTCTGGAGTTCCAGACCAGCCTGAGCAATAGTGAGACCCTGTCTCTACTAAAAATAGAAAAGTTAGTTGGGTATTGTGTCAGGTGCCTGTAGTCCCAGCTACTTGGGAGGCTGAGGCAGGAGCCTCACTTGAGCTCAGGAGTTTGAGGTTGCTGTGAGCTAGGCTGACATCATGGCACTCTAGCCCATGTAACAGAATGAGACTCTGTCTAAAAAAAAAAAAAAATTCAAAATATTAAAGAGATACAAATGTTCAGTGAAAATCCTTGTAGTTATATCTTTGCCCACATTCATCTATATTTCCATGGGATAAATCCCTAGCAATGGAACTGCTGGATTGAAGAGCAGGAACATCTTTAAAGCTTTTTTTTTTTTTCTTTAATCTTTATAGGAATTTTTATTTTATTTTATTTTTATTTTTTATTAAACTTTAAAGCTTTTGGTACATGTTAACTAATTACTTCCCAAAAGGTGGTACCACTTTTTGCTCTGAACAGCTAACACTGTCTGCGAGTGCCTATTTCCTCACACCTTAACCATCAGTTGTTTTCTTTCCCCCACATTTTATTGTTAAAATTCCAAACATACCAAATGTTGAACAAACTTTTCAGTGAACACCCAAACAGCCACCACCCGGATCCTGCAGTTTGCGTTCATCCTATATTTTTTTCTCCATTATCTCTGGCCCCCTCCTCCAGCCACCAAGTCACCTCTGCTTGCTCACCAAAGCAAGTTCCAGACATCAATACACTTCACCCCCACAACACTTCAATATGAATATCATTAACTGGATTCAACACTTACATATAGTTCTATGTTTTTTTTCTATTTTTTGTTTTTTTGAGTGGTTTATTTAAAATGGCTGTCAGAGGTCTCACCATGGAGTAGGAACTGTGGGGATAAGCAGAGCAGGGATGTCCAGCTGTCAGAGAGCAACGGGAGGTCAGCAGAGCAGCCAGAGGAGCATTAGGGTCAGGCTACAGGGGAGTCCTGGCCCCATGGAGCCCAGCTCCACTCGTGGCCTCCCCACAGAAACTCACCACCTCGTTATTGGGGTTGCCCTCGTTCAGGTCAAACCACCAGGATGTGGCCGCTCCCTCTGCTGTCATTGCTGACTTTGTAGGAGTGACTCCACATCTCACTGCACAGAGCGGCAGAAACGGAAGGGGTGACAGGCACCTTTCACTGGGCACTGGTTAAATGCTGAGGTCCAGTCCAGCCCTTGTGCCAGTTGCTCTTGCCGGTGTATGAGGAGCGACAATCCTCCCAGCAGCGCTCACAGTCCTCTGCACAGAGGCACGTTCAGGACCCACTCTGTCCCCCAGCTCTGGTCCACCTGCTGTATCCAGGGCCCCAAGTCATGGGAGCACTTGTAGAGGCAGGTGTTGTGGATGAAATGTCATTTGCACCCATTATCCTTATGGGTTTCTGACTGGTCTCGGCGGAGCACCAGGTGTTCTTCTTCCAGGGAGTGCACTGATCATGCAAGTTGTCCTGGCAACCTGGCTTTTCTTGTGGTGTTTGGCGTTCACACAGATGTTGAGAAGCTCAGTCCTCGCCTGAGCAGTGGTCCTATGTAGGAGGCCCCCCTACTGCAGCCACCCCACTAGAAGGAGCAGCAGCTGTATTCTCATCTGCTGGGCCATGGCTGTTCCTGAAGGGAGAGCTGTGGTTAGTGGTGGTTCTTTGTTTTTTGGAGGTAAAGTGTATGCACAATGAAATGTACAACTCTTAAGTATACATTTGTTGGGTTTTGATAAATGCATATGCTTGTATACCTCAACCTCTATTGAGATGAAGGACATTTCCATCACTTCAGAATGTTTCCTAGTTGCCTTCTAGTCCCCACTATTCTAATTTCTTTCCACCATACTGTACTTTTGCCTGTTCTAGAATGTCATAAAGATGGTATCATACAGTATTTACTCTTTTGTATCTGGCTGATTTCATTCAGCATGTTTTGGAGAGTCATCTTGTTATTGCATGTATCAGCAGTTTGTTCCTTTTTATTGCTGAGAATTCCACCATATAGATGTGTAATTGCCTCTTGATGAACACCTAGGCTGTTTGTTTTTAGTTTGGGGCTATTATAATGCTGCTATGAACATTCTTGTACAAGTCTGTGTGAACACATGTTTTCATTTTTCCTGGGTACTTACGAGTGTTTGCTGGGTCATAGGGTAGGCATATGTTTAGTTATATAAGAAAGTACTTGACTTCTTTATAAAGCAGTTGTGCCATTTTACACAACCACCAACAAAGGATGATCCTTACCACTCAGTTTTCAGCTCTGAACACCTCCTTGGTTTCAGATGCTACACCTTGCTGAATACCACTGAAGGTCACAACAACAGGGTTGGCTGTAGTTCCCCTGGCAATCAACTGGACACCTCAGGCTGTTTCTCATGGACAGATGAACGGATGGATGCCCAGTCACTTCTCCCCGACCCTGAACTTGTATAATTGCTTTGTTAGAACCTGAATGTCAGCTTTTCCATTTGTCCTCATTAAATTCCATCTTGTTGGTTTTGAGTTAACCCTCCAGCTGATCCTAATAATGATGACAGTGGCAAACTCACATATGTGTACCATGCGCCAGATCCTTGGCTAACTCATTCAGACTGCAGAGGAATTGTATGAGGGAGCTCCTATTATCCCCATTTTAGAGATGAGGAAATTGAGGCATACAGAGGTTAAGTAACTTGCCCAAGTTGACCCAGTCATAAATGGTAGGATTAGAAACCAGGTAGTATGGATCTAAACATTGTGGTCTTAACCATTCACTGTTGCCTCTTTTCCATTTCTGATGCCATCTCCTTCCATCTCCCAGTCTTTGAAAACACATTGAGTATGCCCCTAGGTCCCCATGGCATGCCTCTAAAGATTTCCTTTTGCACTGGTCTTATTCCATTTGTTCAGAATCTTTGACAGCAATTATTTGACTAGCTGCAAGGTCATGGAACTGGGATCCAGCTGTGGCTCCCCATCGTCTCAGAAGAACAGTCATCAAGTACTTCCCTGAAGTCTCCACACAGACAGCAGTTCCTGTCAGAATCTCCAACCCAGGTTTACCCAGCTGGGGGTCTGAAAAGCAAAGGGAACAAAAGGTAGGCTGAGGTAACACTTGCTCAAGCCCCTGTAGGTTCCCAGTGGCCCTTCATGGCCCCCTCTCTTAGCCTGGTGCTAGCATGTAGTAGGTGCTCAATAAATGCTTTTTGGGAAGATCATTTGATTTTTTTTATTATGGTAAAATATACATGACATAAAATTTACTATTTTAACCATTTTTAAAATTTTATTTTTTTAAATTTATTTATTTTTATTGTTAAATCATAGCTGTGCACATTAGTGCAATCAAGGGGTACAATGTGCGGGTTTCATATACAATCTGAAATATTCTCATCAAACTGTTCAACGTAGCCTTCATGGCATTTTCTTAGTTACTGTAGGTAGGTGTTTGTATTCTGCATTTAGTAAGTTTCCCCTGTA